>WJFA01004382.1:0-10839 GCA_009870155.1 Pseudobourletiella spinata | reverse complement strand
CTCATGGATTACACGTTGTATGTCATGGGATTGAAATTAGACGCTTTGGTGTGAGCAAGTGTGGTAACTAATAGTGTAAAGTATGTTTTAGTTGAGATCACTCATAAGAATTATGAATCGGATTTTACCCTATCCCAATTCGCTCACAATTCCAATTGACTTTCATTCAGAAAGTTAGGTGTATATGCATCCTCCTAAATTTTCAATTCCTCCTAAAATCCCTACTCTGAAGAGTTTCCTCGCTCAAAAATCGCCCGACGCGTAGCTCCAGTTTTTATCATTCCGAATTTATAATTATTTATTACAATTATAATTCCTAATTATAACGCCCAATTCGAATTCGTCATTAATTATTATCATTCTAAGATATCATGGCATAGCATGGGACAGTAATGAGATTTTAACAAGATGAGAAATGCATTTCGTATGAAAAAGAAAAAAAATCATATCAAAATATGAGCGGAAACTTATTGCCTACTTAAGCGTTATAGTTATGTGATAAACATGGCCCTGACATCCGCATAATCTGCAGAAAATTATTTATGGTAAGAAAAAGGCACGCTACTGTAATTGCGTTGTGGGATGCTCATATGATGATCCAAAGTGATGCGGGATATGGCGGAAAATCATCCAGAGAGCCTGCATCATTCACACAAAGTGTATAGCGTCAGCATTTTCGCCGCAGCGGATCCAACATGCACAAGCGGATGTCACTGTGAGTGAGTCGCGCGGACCCAAATGTGTAAAAATAAATTATTTTATTTTTAAAGATCTTTGGAAAAGATATGTGAATTCAAGCCCTTTTACCCCATCACAGTGTGGAAGGGAAGTACTATCAAAAATCCACTCTCGTGGTCGTCTTCTCAAAATATGGTAACAGCCACTGCCCTGTTTCGACGACGACAGTCAGCTTTAACCTCCCGCACCAAACCAGTCTACCTTATCCAAATTCCGCCAAGAAAAGGGAGGCCTTACAGGTGCATTAATTAGTCACGTCTACCCCCACCCCCATTCACTCATATTCATTCACTGCAGTCACTTGTACATATTCCTGGACTGCTTGCAGATTCACCCACACCACCGGTCAGCCAGTATTCCTCCATACCCATACATCACGAGCCACTGCATTTGAATTGACAAAACCCATTTGTACACCTTCCATCTCACACGAACCAGCCCGACCCCATAAGGCTCTGACTCTGCCTGACTGAGTGAGTGAGTTCTTTGGCCCGATAACCGGCGAGGCGACGGAATGAGCTCAGCTAATATCGAACCTTCTGGAAACTACCGTCATAAATGAATAAATACTACACATATATACTCGAAATCCTCCAAATTGAAACCTCTTCTAAATCCCGCCAAAACCCAATAATTGCTCTCCCCCCTCTGTGCCAAACTTGTCAAGTCTTATGATGGAAGGAAACTATATGTGATGACGCGGAGATCCGGGGCGATTTTCCCAACTGATTTTCACCGGCAGAATTCCCACACGTTCATTTTGAACACACTTTTCCGTGTCATACATCCTCCAGTCCGTGAGCCACGCCGACTGTGACAGACTGAAAGAAGACCGGCCGGTTACTCCTATCCCCTCCGCCTTCGTCTATATCCACATCATGAAAGGTGACGAGCATGTATTCCTGTAACTCCTTGCTCTTTCTCTCTCTCTCTCTCACTCAGTCAGTGAGGTGAGGACACCTTGTCTAACGTATGCACCTTCTCAGCGTATAAATAGAATGATTCATCCGAGGCGTAGACCCGTCTTTCCTTTACATATTACATCTACGTCGTAGTAACAGTAGTCACAGACAGTTGAGTCGTGTCGAGACTCATACTACTACAAGATTTTTAACTGGAAGGAAAAGGGGAAAACTACTGGCCGGGACGATTCTTCTGTGTATATATATGTCTACAAAATGTAGATACTCAATTTCCTCTGGCCACAGACCCATAGCATCCCATACTGACTCTATGTACCTCACCGACTTATTATCATTGTATGACTCAAAATTTTTGGAGGGACCAAAAAATACATATGCACATATAAATATATATATATATATATATATAGATATATTTATTCACTTTTCCTTTCCGTCCACAGCGTCCCCACATCCCCCGAGCCTCACCCTATACATTACTATATCCGACTAAAGTGAGAGAAAATATATAGAGGGACACACAGACTCAGGCGGTTCCCACAGGCACTTCATGAGATGAACTGAAAAATAAAAAGATTGGCGCTCGATGCCGGTTGCGTAGAACATACTGCGTTTGTGTGTGTGTGGAACTCTTGTACAGCCAGCCGAGGCCGTATACTTTACACAGTATGCAGCAGCAGCAGCGTACACAAAACTGACTGGCTCTCAGGCTCGAGTTTTACAGCGTGTGAGCTTGCGGACAGACGGAACATTGCGAGGGGTTTGTGTTGGCAAGGAGACGCCCTGTGCATGCGTCGTCCTGGGTATGGGGACGACGTCGTCGGAAAGGATGCGAGCGAGCGAGCGAGTGAGCGAGTGAGAGAGAGAGAATATGAGAGAGAGTGGAATCGCTGTGGGCTGAAAAACCAGAAAATTCATCAACGCTCAGAACAGTCGGAGCAAGGATCGAGAGAAGATCAAAGTTCTTGTTTAACATCTTTTGACCGAAGCGTGGGAATAGCCAGACCATCATGGCGGACGGTGCGAGCTCAAATGGAGGGGACACCAAAACATCCGAAAAGGTGTCCAATGGTCAACAGCAAAGCCAGCCCAGTCAGGCGAAGCAGGTTGTAGGTAAGATTCCAGAAGATCCTCCAACATTTGTGGGCTCCTGTGGGCTGAGAATCCCGGAGAAAATTTTGATCAAAGATTTTTTTTATTTTTACTTTTGACGGTCGTCTTCCCGTGGATCTGTGTATGTATGTACATATGAGCGTATGAGCGTGTGTTTGCTGGAGCAGTTACTGAACATTGATTGATTGAACATTGATGTTGTGTGAGGATGCGGACATGAGTGGGACATGAGTGATAATGATAATAGCTGTCTTTGACCCCGGGGAGCCGGGGAATGAATCTGAATTGAATCAATGTTCCTGGGGCACAAGTTTCGGGCTGGTAATTACTGTGGAAATTAATGGAAAATCTGGGAAATGGGGTTGAAAATGGGGATTTCAAAGTGAAAATTTCCGATGCTTTGCCGGGAACTTCTATCTATGTACATGTATATTTCTATATAGATTGAGGTGTTATGTGTGCGGAGGTTATACTACAGATGTGATAAAGTTTGGTAGTGCGGTTGTGCACACGACTAGTATGATTCGTGGTGAGTACTGTACTATACTATAGTACTACTGGTGCAACTACTGCGACTGGATGGAAATAATGCCGTGTGCTCTAACAAGAGGATCTCGACACACAGGGAGGCGAGAGTGAGTGACTGGCTATGATGAGCTGCGTGTGTTTGGGAGCGTGTAGGGAAGTCGGTGTGGCGCTCTTATATAGGGAGACAGAGTTCAGTACTCCGAGATATGGATTTATATATATATATGTTCGAGAGGGAATCGAGAACTCGCCCGGTGCCTTTTCCACGTTGATTTGGGCCTGGGTTATGCCCGCCGCACTGTTGTTGTTGCTGCTGCTGTTGGGTGATTCCCCAGATTAAGTTAAAGGTTGATGTCATGGTTACGGGAATTGGAGTGGAATGCTGATAGGATTTGTTGAGGGATTGTATGGGGTGGGAAATGTGTGTACAGTGCGAGAGGGTGAGTGTTGAAAAATGTTAACTATTGCATATATTGATTGAATGGAGGACACTTTTGGAATGGGAAGGGAATGTATGTCAGTGGAATACAGTGGTACAGTACAGTTGAATAAGTTGTTCTGGGTGGGGAGGGAGTGCAGAGTGTGAGTGACGTTTGAGATAGGAGACTGCCTGTGGACTTTTCTGGTTCTACTTGAAGGTTCTCATGAACTGGCAGGGATTTTTGTTTGAATATGCTGAGGATGAATAAGTACTAATTTTTTTATCATTACCCTATTTTTTCCCCCAATACAGCCACCAAAGTAACCGGCGTTGTGAAATGGTTCAACGTCAAGAGCGGATACGGCTTCATCAATCGGTGAGCTGAACTCAATGCAAATTTTCGGTCACGTAAATGTAGTGGCGATGTGGCCGGTTTGAATGGGCGGAGAAGTTGGGATTGGATTTAAATATATACTATCGGGGACGTTAATTCTTATCACCACTATGCATTACGCTTGTAGGTCGGACACAAAGGAAGACGTATTCGTCCATCAGTCAGCCATCGTCAAGAACAATCCCCGGAAATTGGTTCGTTCCGTGGGGGACGGGGAGGAGGTCGAGTTTGACGTTGTCATCGGCGACAAGGGGAATGAGGCGGCGAATGTGACGGGGATCGGAGGGGAAGCCGTGAAGGGGAGCCCGTATGCCGCGGACCGAAGGCGCGGGAATTCCAACTACTACAAACGTCGGGCAGCAGCTAACAGAGGTATTTTCCGGATTTGTCCTTGATCAGAACTTGGATTTTTTTCCTCCACAACTACAGAGTTTGGGATAATGTTATAAAATCTGAATAAATCCTTAGTTGACGGTGGGGCTGCCAAGGAGGAGGGTGAGCTCGAAGGACAGCAAGGGGAAGGAGGTGGCGAGGAGGGTCAACCTCGCCGGGGTGGAGGAAGGAGATACCGTGGTCGAAGCCGTTTTGTTCCCAGGTATCGTGGGGGTCGGGGCGGACGCCGGCCTCCACGAGGTGAGGGTCAAGGAGATGCCGGAAAGGTACGTCGTCATTTTTTCAGTTCGGAACGACAGAAGTTTTTTTTGTTGACTCTACAATTCATAATTATTTTTTATTGAGAATTTTTGCATTTCCTTTGTGTTCCCCAACCAGACCACCGAAGACGAGGAAGGCTCCGGAGCCGGCACCGGGGGTGGATCCACTGTGAAGGAATCTGGTGATGGGGAAGTATCATCTCGTCCCCGCGGTGGTGGTCGAGGTCGTGGCCGTGGAAGGCGTGGCTTCACGCGTCGATTCTACCGCCGAGGGGGTCCATCCCGTGGAGGTGGCGGTGGCGGCAGTGGCGGTGGAAACCGCCCACAGTCCAATTCCGCAGGAGAACAGGTGAGCTAGATATTAATAGGATGATCATCTTATCCTTTTACATGTTTTCAATGTTTTAAATATTCTCAAGAAAAGTCTTCCGTTCGTTGGCACGATATATGATAAACTATTTCTTTTGTCCCTGCAGAGTGCGGACACGCAGGGCGAAGAGACCGAAGAGCCCGCGAAGAACTAAATGAACTACCAGCTTATAGTATAAGACCAGGAGTTACTTTAACTCGTTAATATCAAGCATTACTATTATACTATCTAAGCTACAAGTACATCTTAAATGTTTCAACTAAATTACACACACACACACACAACCAACCAACCAAGATGAAACCATCCCTACAGCGTGTAACTAATTATTTGAATAAATGATTTTGTTCATGTTCTTAAAATAATTGTTCCACAAACCACGAGGACTTTCCTCCGTTCGACCCTCCATCCTTCCATATGGGGTAGCCGAGCGAGGATGTTCTAAACAAACCCAAAAACTTATTTGTGGTCGTGGTGACGGTGAGAGACGGTCTGCTGAAGGTCACCGCTCCTCTCCTCCTTCACAATTCCCAAATGAGTTTGGTGGAAGACACATGGCTCGGTGCTCTACATGCAAGATGAGCGCGGAGCGTTGAACAGCAGCCATAAATCCCATTGCCACAGGAGTTCACAATGAGTGAAGCCATCCCCGCATTATTCATTGCGAATGTCTCACCAACCACCACCATCATCATCATCATGCTGATCCGAAAATTTACATGGAGGAGATTAGCTAAGGACTCAGTAAGTGGGATTTTCTATGAAATAATAATGACCACTTTATTTCCAATGCAAATAATCCACCTAAACGAGTCACTCTGAATATTTTTAAGCTTGGACATAAATTCAGTGGCCAAGAAGAAGACAAGACAGCATGAGCGGAGACGACAAGGAGGGAAAATGTCATGTAGACAACAGCGCCATGAACCAATGCAAATCGGCTGGGACCCCAATTTATCATCATCATCATCGTCGTGAACGAAAATTCCTTTTTGAAAAGAGTGACAATGGCTCTGCCTGAGCACAATTCCCGTACTGCCGCCGCCGCCGTAAACCTCATGGATTGGAAGACGTGATGGTGAAGATGTGAAGAATGTGATTCACAAATTGCCGGGGTGATGATTTCCCCATCATCAGATCACACAGTCAGCCCATACCACCATGCTCCACATTCTGAGGAATTTACTATGTTCTCCACTTCCAACTTTTTTCACTCAAGTCCGACATACTATATTACATTAGCATGCCATTGAAATTATTTGCACGCTCGTACGGGAAACTCTGACGACCGGCTGCATCATCATCAGCAGCACCCCAAGTAGGCATTGGCCAAATGCACACCTGCAGCACAAAAGTGGCTCCGCTCTGGCACTTGTATCAACATCAGCACATTTTACTTGCACTGCTACAACCTTCAACGTCAAGCCAAGCCTCAAACGAAGATCTCCAGCAAGCGTCCAATCCCGTCAACGTAAAGAATTCTCAATGATTATTATTATTATTATTATTATGGTGATGATGATAATGACAATAATGTATAAATATGTTCAAGTACATGATCTATATAAAATCCACCATGGTACTTATTTGTGTACGGGAATATATGTAAGGAATTCTGTTTTGAAACATGATGATTATGATGCCGATGCCGATGACGACGACGACGATGATGGGCATATAAATCATAATATCCAAAACGTGCTTCGTTTTACTCTCCTCCGGACGAATACAGTTACGCTGATGCCATTTTTTTTAAATAAATTGCATCAGCCAGCCTCATGATGGATCACACACGACATTATTGTATCAATCTATCTATTGTACAGTCCTCACATCATCTCATCTTTTATCATCATCAGTTTCCATCCTTTAATATGGAAAAGGAAGGGCAGGAGTGGAAGAGATTTAGCCTAATAATAATATTTATTATTATTATTATTATTATTACTACTATAATTATTCACTCCTTCATGAGCCTGGAAGGGACCAAGCTCGTGCATTTTTTTAGTCATCAGATATATTTTCATATGTAATAATGTATACTACTTCAACACGGTATAAACTTTTATACAAGTTTCTTTCCATTCTTTTTTTCTCGCTGTCTTTCCATTCCGCAATTCTCTCCCACTCTCTAACTACACTGCACTCACTGTCTCCTCCCAATTGAACATCTAAAAAAATCTTGCTACCTCTCTGCTCATTATTATTAATAATATTATTATTATTAAAGCGATAAAAACCGGAGCCTTACGAAAATAGAAGATGCATATCAAAGGTGCTCTAGTAAATAGAACTTAAGGCGGCTGGGTCAATGGCCCCCACAAACACACGGAATCGTTGTGTCTGTGAAGTTCTGAATGTCTCTGTCTGTATGTATATGTACAAACAAGGTTAATCATCATCTCAAAAAAGATTTAGATACATATGCATATGCACAAACACATAATATATATACTAATAGGATTTTAAATTACAAAATTGTTTTTTTTCAAATTTGGCATCATTGAAACCCACATTCGCACCAAGGGGTTCCCCAATATCATCATATGATTATTACTCGTTCACCCTACTTTCGTTAGTCATAGTAAGAACGCCTCTAATAATGTTACATATATTACTATGTACTACTGCTACGACTACACAACTAATATACGATTACCCGTTAATATTTCATACCTACGTACATACAGTCTCCTCACATGCGTACTTTTATCTACACATATCGTGTCTGGACAAACAGACGCGTTTGTTTCGGTGTGTGTGTGTGTGTCTTTGTGTGTGTATGTCTTCAGGATTGTAAACTATGGAAGTGGACCAATCTTTTTGTTGGAAGATACAACAATAGTATTGGATCAACTAAAAATATACAGTTATTATTATTATTAGTATTATTATAATATCTAGCATATCTATGTATGATAACAGCTAAACAGGTGGTAAGGTCCTCGTTTATTATTGTTATGAACTATAAATAATAATCTGCTACAACCTCTGGGGAGAAAACGAAAGTGGTTACGAAAAAATGATATAAATAGTATTAATACTACTGCTAATAATAATAATAACAATCATAATAGACTCAATGTAACAAGAATTTTTTTTACATAGCATTCTTTCAATAATTTCTTTTACTCAAATTTTTCCAACTATTCACAACGTTCAAACTATACGAGGGGGATCATAATAATGATAATTACAATAATAATAATGATGGTGTAATTAAGTACACATTACATTGGTAATCACGGTTAACCTATACAGAATGTCTTTGAGTGAACCGGAATAGTACAATGGGAGGATGACAGGAGGAGGAGTCAGGAACAAAAGTACGAGATAATATTAATAATGATAATTATTATTTTTATAACAGTAGTAGTAGGAGGAATAATAATAATTTTCATAATTATTATTATTATTATTATTATAATATATATATTAACAATAATGATATTGATGGCTCCAATACAGTTTTTTCTCAACCGTATATGAAAATAATAATGTAATAATAATGATAGCAATAATGATAATAATATGTACTTCCCCCCCTCACCATCTCCATCCTCCAAGACGACAAAATATTTCAATTTCAATATAATAATAATGAAAATGTACAACAACAACAACAACAGCAACAACACGGTTCTTAATCATTTTTTTTATAAGGCACAGCAAGATGATTCTCTCCACAGATGGATGATTTCGGATGGTGATGTTGGTGGTGGTGCTCTCTGGTGGTGGTGGTGTCGGTGGTAGTGGTGTGATAGCGACGGCATGCGAGCGCGGTGACTACTATATCCACTTACTTGACGCCAGCACTTCCGTTCCCACTACCCAGGCTCGTGTTCGGATTTCCGGAGTCAATGTCATCGATGTCGTCGTCGTTGGATAAAGTGCTATCATTATCACCTCCGGGAAGTGAGCCGCGCTTCGTGAGACGAGTCAAGCCGGACGTTGTCCCTCTCCTGTGAGCGAAAAAAAAATCAGAGGATTATTATTACTATTTACATTGCTATTTTTGGTATCATCATCCTCATCCTCATCATCATCATCACCATGCAGAGTTGGAAGAAAAAAAGGGATGATTCATCCCTCTAGCATCTCTGTACAACTAACTGCTACTAATACTTTACCTGATTTTCCCATTTCTGTGTCCGTGTGGCAAGAAGAGACAAGAGAAATTTTAATTTACCACTCAAAATGCCCCATGAAGACTGATAAGTATACGGAAGTGCACCAATGTAATTTATAAAAAAAATTACAAAATAAAAAAACAATAAAAAAATGTAAAACAAAACAAAAACATACATAAGAAATAAATACAAAATGATTTCAATAAAAAATACGTAAAATAAATGTAAAATGATTTAAATTAAAAAATTATATGTAAAATGGATACAAAATAATCTAACTCAAAAAATTATACAAATAAAATCGCCAAAACCAAAAAAATAAATAAATACATCCTCACCTCATTTTACTCTTGTAGGAGTTGAGTTCCCGCGTGAGGTTCTCATTGACTTCGTTGAGGTCCTCCAGGTCCCTCACCAACTTCCGCTTCATCGCCTTCTCCCGACTAATCTCCTCCTCCGCCTCGTCCAGCATCCGCTTGAGGTTCTTCACCCGACTACTCGTCTTCTCATTCATCTCCTTCATGGTCTCCACGTTGCGCTTCTCATCCTCCAACTGGAGATTCACCTCCTTGATCTTCTTCTCCATCCGCCGCAGGTTCTTCCCACAGGCGAGCCGCTCCTTCACCTCATTCTCCAACTGCTCCTCCAAACTCTGAACCTTGAGCTCGAGCTGAGTTATGATCGTCTTATTCTTCGTCTTGCTCTGCGCCTCCAATTCCGCCATCTTGGCCCGCAAGTCCTTATTCGACTTTTCCAACGCCTGCCGGGCCAACTCCGTCTTGTTGAGCGCGGAGCGCTCGGACTGGAGCTCCGTCGTCACCGTGTCATTCTGCAGGGTCTGCTTCCTCAGCCGCTCGTTGAGCAACTCATTATTCGACTGCTCCTCCTCCAGCTCTTCTTCCAGGGACTGGATCCGAGCCTCCAACCGACGTTTCTCATCCAAAACCAGAGTGCCTGACAAAACATTTCAGTAGTCATTAGGTTCAAAACACAAAAAGTATTTTAACACGCCCGAGTATGCTCACACACAAATTTCTCCAAACTTCAAAATAAAAATAAAAAATCACAAATCGCAACTTTCTCAAGGTGGAACAGCATTGGCTCACGAAAAAATCCCATAATGTTAAATCCCATAAGGATTTCCACCTTTTCAATCCCCATACACAATTCCCCCCTTTACACTAACTCATTTCAAAATCCGCGCGTCATTTCAATCAGAATTGGCGTCACTGTGGAAAACTGGGAATCCTTCCGGGATTCAACATGCGAATTTGTCACCACCAGCCCACACTCTGGTCCCCCATTGGCCAATTTCAAAAAATTCCCAACAAGTTCAATTAAATTGAAAATCCCACCCCGCCCACCAATTCCTTCCCAAAATTTTCCAAAAATAAAAATAAAAATAAATATAAAACAAATTGAGATACTTACAAAATTAATTAATAAATTAATTAAATTAAATTAAATTATTTAAATAATAAAAAAATATAAAAAAATTAAAAAATCAGAAAAATACAAAAAAATAAAAAAGTATACAAAAATAAGAAAAATATTTTTTAAAAATCTAAC
>WJFA01004381.1:0-10843 GCA_009870155.1 Pseudobourletiella spinata | reverse complement strand
GCCCATGCCCGATGGGCACGGGTTAGGTATGAGCTCTCCATGGGCATCACTCGTGGGCCTCATCTTTGGTGTGTATGCATACGTGTGCGAGTGTGCCTGTGGATCTGTACGTGTGTAAGTGTATGTTTACCACCTTTCCCACCGGTCCAGTTTCATCCCACGGAGGCAGTGCACGAGAATGGCCGGCCACTACTCCTCGGCCGCGGCCGGCCAATGAGGTAGGGAATGAGGACTCTTTGCAGGGGGCAAAACTATGACCATGCCATGAATTTTCATTTCGGCTTCAATACTGTTGTTTTCCCCATTGCGCTAGTGCAGCTGTTGCTTTACATCCTTTTGCCCCTGCTACATCTCCCGGAGGCACGGGGAATGGGAAGTTATCCACCGAGGTCGTATCCATCATGGGCGGAAGCCGTACACAGAGTCTGAAACGGTGCATTAAATTTTACTCTGGAAAGTTTATCTCCTTGTAAACGACATATCCTCCCTCGCACATTTCATATATGGGCCAGATCATAAGTTTCCTCGAAGACTTTTACGACGGTGGGAAACTATCCTGTTCATTGCCCCCTCATAAATCAAAAGTTTCACACCGCACCGAAGCGACTGCCCCCGTGGACTTGGTGTACAAATGTTCTTTGCACCTGTATGCCCTTCCAATCGGCTGGACGGACGTATGTGTAGTACGACCCTGCATTAGTCATCATTATCGCATATATGAGCGGGTCCAGTGTCAGGAGGCGGTGACTCTTGCCACATGCACGTGGCCAGGATCCTAATCAGAGAGTTGGAACAATGTACAGTAGTATCATACGGGCGGGCGGTAATGATGTGAGTGAGGGGGTCACAGCATCAACGAAATTTGTATGCTTCTAGCCTGGGCGAGCACCTCCGCTCGCCATGATGGAATCCTTCCTCATAGGATGGAAATGGAGCAAGCCGCAACGACAATTATCACGAGATATGCGAACGAGATTTATGCAGCTGCAGAGTAAACATTTAGCTATTTCTTCAGCTCACCCTTCCCCACACACATAGGTTAATAACGAGTTCTAAAAACCGTTTATGCGGCCTCATCCCTGCGGGATTTCTGCTTTAGATGGTGCTTAAAATTTCGTGCTCAGACATGAGCCTAAGTACAGCAACTGCAAGCACAAGTACTTTCGGTTTTCCCGCGTCCACTCATTACACGTACGTTTCCACGAACGATTTGAGGAGGACGAATTTAGAACACTCGAATCCGTCTTCAAAAATCTCCACGTGATGTTTACGTGTAGATTGTGCACCGGTGACTCTTACCTGAATTTCCAATGAGTGCCTCCACTGCGGAAGGGTGACAGATCTGCCCACTGATCATCATCCAATATGAGAAAGATTTTCGAAGCAAGAATATATATTTTCCTCGGCGCCCATGTGTCTAGGCTCGACGACAGGAGTTGAAGATCGGAGCTTAATGGTGAGAAAATGTTGGTGGCACAAATGGTTAGTTTGTTGGAGTAAATGCTTTGAAGCGGTTCTTTGCCTCCTTCCGCGCGCTCCTAATATTTCCCCTATGACTCCGTCATCATCATGAATTATTAAACAAGCATCCGGTCATAGTGTACAAACAGTACCGCTGGGATGATATCTACGTTGAACTGTTTGTGTGTGTGTACGTATGTGCATGTAAGTGTGTATCTGAGTGTGTGTGTGTGTGTGTGTGCGGGAAATCTGATGGGAATTTATTCCTTATGTATAACAGCTGCAGTATCACAGAGGTAAATCAGAGTAGATAAGAGTTGTTTACCTCCTAGGTGGATTTGTCACACGGTGTACCGCCATATCTTGGGCAAGGATCTGTAGCAGGAAGGCTTCTTTCACATGAATAATTCAGGAGTAATGTTTAAGATTGTTTTCTGACAAGGAGTTTAATTTAAATTTTTCCCAAGGCGGACCACTCCCATTGTCGCCTTCTCTCCCCAATATTTTTGTCTCTCTGTCTTTCCGTACATTACATCTGTCTCTTCACTTCCCCTGTAGATCTACTCTTTGAATGCGACCCCAAAACTGTCGATATTATCCTGGAGAAATGGGTGTAAATTTAACGCTTTAAAATGATTTGGAATTAAGGCATGTGGCTGTAGGAATAAATTATTGGGCCGAGTTGTGTATTTCTTGAGCCACTCATTTCTTCCTATGCCTCATTTCCAGTCAGTCAGCGGAGCGGGACGGAAGCTGTGTTGTATACTAGTTAGGGACAGCAGCCGTGAACGACAGAGAAGAAGTGTGGGGATGTGAACTGGCGGAATACTAGAGAGGATTGTGTGTGATTGTTTGTGTGTATGTGCATTTGTGTATCCTTGTATGTGGGTGGGCGTTATTGTGCCCTTGTGTGTGTGTGTGTATGTGTGCATGCGTGTATGAGTGGTTGTGTACACGGACCAACTCATCAACTTTTATAGGTTGACGTCCATGTAAGTTTTCCGGGTTGAATGGTGTGGTGTGATGACGACGACGGTCGTGGTCTTGTCGCAGTGTTAGCGGGATTGACGTAAAATTTTCATGGTTTCCCACCATATGGACACCGCAATGGTGCTAACTCGCACACGTACACATACACACACACGCACACATACACTCACACAAATGTGGGCGCACGGACGTACAGAGACGGGCGGAGGTGGGAGGCTAATATTTCTCCCTGCTCCTCTTTGAAATGCAATTCACTGTATTATTCACGTCATTTGTCACTGTCTGTGTGAGGGACTGGGGTCTAATGTGAGAAACCCAACAGGTAGCCGTGCAGAGTCATGGAAGTAGAGAAGAACCAAAAAACTTTTTGTCCGACTTCCTCGGTGTGATATGTTCCTCATGCCTCCTCTTCGCAACCGGGCCTCATCCGCTCCAGTACACCGCCCTGGTTGCCATCAACAAAATTGTGGATGTCTGCGTCGTTCACCGCCTCACGAAGGAAAGGTATGAAAATGCTCCTTCCCATTCTTCCATAGGAGGATTTAGTAGCACGTCCATGTTATGACCCGCAGTGGGAATCCTCTGTCATGTCCGGGAGGGAATGTGGAGGGGATGACTGCTGGACTCAGGATTCAAGCTGCGGGGGCCGCGACTATTTCAACAAGGTTCTGACAAGTCATTAAATTTTCCTCTATGTTGATCAATGCGTGCCTTTTAACCGGATTTCTACTCGGATGGGGAGACAGTCGGGAGATCGATGGGGAGAAGCAGCTGGGTGGGAATTCGAGCCAGCCGAATGGCCCATCAGGCCCTAGCCCACGGGGGTCAACATCCACGGCCAAACCGTCGAGTACCGGGAAGGGATCTCAGGGAAAGAGTGGTGGTGGGAACAGGTCCAAGGACAGTGCGCCGAAGAGCTGGACGCCACATGGTACCCAGGATCTCTTAGGTAAGAACGAGTTTGTCAGATACCATCAGAGAGTGCCCTTATTCATCCCCTTCTCCCAGCCAAACTGGCTCCCATCAAAGTAGTCTCTCACCCCGGCATTTGTATCTCATCAACTTGAGCCGCTCCAAAAAGCAGGCCGTCCTCTAGATCTGGAGGGCTTCGCTCAAGTCTTGTCTTAATTCCCCGCCGTTGGTGGAACTGTGAACCCGTACAGAGTGCTGGGGTATCCCTGGCCAACGGATCCGTCGAATAGATGGAATCCTATTGGGAAAATGTCCGAGGTATTCGTTGTCCTGGTATCATGACTCATGATGTGGTAATCATGGTGAAGTGGAACGCTCGGAGGTGGTAAGATGGAAAAGTATGTCAACGTCGACGGACTCTGCTCAATAATCTCATCTTTACCCGTGGAAATCTGGCCGTTACACTGCTGGCCAAGTTTGAAAGGATGGTTGGATGGATTGGGGATTCATCCACGCCGGGTAGCCTTAATGGGATCCTCACATCAATCTAACACGTAGTAGTGATCTTCCGCGTGGTCATGGCACGTTGAAATGTGGAGGATATGGGACTGGACTGGCAGTTGATTTGGTGGGACTGACACCTGTAATTTCCCTCTAGCGGATCCCTCCCTGGATCCCTCCGCACAGCAAGGGGCGTGGCATGCTTGTCACTGACAGATTTACCCTAGTTTGGAGAAAATCCAAAAATGTGCATGTGCGTAGCACTCTGCTTTTGTATCATACTTTCCTGGGGATGCAAAGTTGTATTCAAAGAAAGGATCCAAGAGCTCCCTTCTATTCCTCGTGGTAGAGAGAGCGGCTTAGGAACTCTACGGTTTTTGTTTGTTCGTTAAAAGCTCAGACTGTGTCCGTAAGAGCGTGTATTCGTGTGTGTGTGTGTAGGTGTGTGTGTGTGTGTGTAGGTGTGTATGTGTGTGTATGTTTGTGTGTGTGTGTGTCTGTGAGTGAAATGCCTTGTGAAGAGAGCTGATATTTGGTGTGTGTCTGTGTGAGCGTATCCCATTTCTAATGGAGTGACGCTGTGGGAGAGGGGATGTTCCCCAACTTTTCTCCCGGTTCAATTGATAGCATGGACATAGCTATATGTGTTTGGAGTAATTAGAAATGGGACTCACGCTCCCATCCGATATCAGTAAGCCTATTCCGCTTCATATGACTTCGTAATGTTCTGAAACAAGAGCAAGGATAGTAACTGCAGTTGTGGACTGCAATTTCCGCCGCCATAGTAATTGAAAGTTCAGTGCCTTGTAGTAGCTGCCATTATTCCCGTAATAATGATGAGAATTCTGGAGGAGGCGGTGGTGAATGATGGGGTGAAAAGAAATGGGAACGGTGGTGCTCGCATTGCGGTCGTAGGACGAAGCAGAGGCTCAAAGTTTATACCATTTTATTTTCTTGTCCGCCACAGAAGTTTTTTTTTGGTCTCCTTTGTCCCTTGTCCCATGGATCCGGCACTGCTCGTCACCGTTTCGGAGGTGAGCACTTGCTTCTGCTTCGGGATGTCGGATATGACTCTATTCGGAAGACTCCATTTCCATGCCTACATGTACCCATGCAGGCATGGCTACATGTAAGCCCCCTCCATCCATGAATTTTTGTAAAGGTTTACTCTTTTGAAATATTTGCGAGGGTAAGTAATAATCCCACAATAGAGATGGGGTGACTGATGAGGGTTTCATTTGTGGGTGTTTTTGTGTGTGCGTGTGTTGGGCTGTGTTCACGAGGGCCATTCGTTGTCGACATGAGCAGCCGTGTGACTATTTGTTCGCAGTGTAAACAAGAGGGAATGACTTATGATCCTTTCACGTTCCTTCCTATTTGTTTTTATGTTGACGTAAATAGAATGCAACAAGAGTAGTTCTCATCCCACCGACGCCCATTCATGGGGACGGGAATGGCATGTGCAGAAGTCCATTACGGGGGGGCCTTTGGGAGTGGATGCACGTTCATGTTGTGGATAGTTAGCCAGGAGGTGGATGGGTCGGTAGTGGGATCTCGTCGTCGCCATCTATGTATAGTGTGTCCCCGGCGGATGTGTGAGGCATCACGGTGACTACGACTAGCCACCGCCAGACTTTGCGGCAAAGGGAAGCAGGCTGGAAGAGTGGTTGACAAAATGTATCTAAACGGAGGATATCAGGCTACTCGGGCGGAGTTGAGTGTCCCCCATGCCAGGAGCGGAGAAAGTTGAGGCGGACCTTTCCGCCCCTGTTTCGTAAGGCTGGAGAAGAACCTTGGCTCCGCCATCCCTACGCTTGGCGAAAGATATTGGTAGAGCGAAAGTGCGAGAGGGAAAGCATATTGTTAGTAATGGTAACGGTCTATTGTGTGTAGACTAGTATGCCCTTGTGTGTGTGCGTGTGTGTGCCTGTGCCTGTGCCTGTGTCTGTGTGCATGTGCTTGTGTGTGTCATAACCATTTTTGTTAGAGCTCCTATTGTCCGACTGGAAAATGGGAGCAATTTCCCGAATTACTCAAATTGCACATGAGTATAATGCGCGGGTGGCGGAGGGGCTAGTGAGGCTTTGTTGTGCGATCGTGTGAATGCATTGTTCTGTCCTCTGTCCTGCCCCTTACTAGTTTCTGTTCTGTCCATAAACCCGGATCCTTGCCGTCATTCCTTGTCCCCCTTGGTCCCGTTACTACCATAGTATTAGCAATGGAGTTCAGTCGGCCGTGTTGGTGGCCAGGGGGCGACCACTACTACCATTGGGATGGAGGGGGAATGGTGATGGAAAGGCTCGGTGGTGAGCGGATGCATGTGCTGAACAGCACCTCCCTCCCGGACATGCTGTGTAACTTCTAATCAGGAACAGCCGGTACTTTGTGCATGGTTTCGCCCGGAAACGGAGAACCACTTTCCCTCTTCCCTTATCCGTAGGAATGGAGCCCTCTCACGTTTTGAACTGGAACGCACCAGATAGATGTGGATGTAAATCGTGGGCTTTGCTACCTCTAGACTCCAGAGTTACACACGTACACACACACACACACACACATACGCACACACACACACACGCACGCACGCACGCACATGCACATCCGGATACCCCGGGGTTCACTCTGATTCAAAAGGAAAGAGTAAATGTAGTAGTGAGAGGAAAAGAGTAGTGATGTAGGAGTGAAAGTGAGCTGCCTCCGGGCTCATTTCATTGACGTGTGAGTGTAATAGTGGAGCGGAAGATGAGGTGGCGGTGGATGCGGGAGGTTGCGGCGGAAGTGACTTGGGGAACCTTTTGAAGGAAACTGATTGATAGATATCCGCCTATCTTGTCTCTCTGTTCCCGGTACAGAGATGTATATTGAGGGGGATCAAAGGGCTGACGCTTGAGACTGGTGCGGACGGGGAGACCTAATCATTTGGGTTACGGTAGATGCTGCTGCTCCTCCCGGAGTGGAACTGGCGGAGAAGAAGGTGACGGAGGAGGAGGAGGAGGACTTTTGATCTGAGTTATTATATTATACGCATTCCCAGCTATATACATGGCTGGGAGGGAGGGAAACCGGTGAGATGTGAAATGGTAGTGGAAGTGGTGGAGGAGCGGTGAAAGACGATGCGATGGCGGTGGTGGTGGTGGTGGTGTGGGACACTGAGAAAGTGCCACTCTCACCGTAATCGACTCCGTGACAAAAGGCATGACCTTTCAACATTCGATTCCTGGAGTGAGGAGGGGAGCGAGCCTACTTATGCGACTTTCACGAGACCGTTCATTGATCGAAACTTGTGCTGAGCAGATCCTCTTTGAGCTGTTGTAGAGGACCTTCATGTCAAACTGACGGAGTGAGTGAGAGAGTGAGCGACACTGGGTTGGGTTGAGTGTGCGCGTGAGGGTGAAAGTTCATACCATGTTTGGAGTGAAAGTGGACATGTGTGTGTGTGTGTGTGTGTGTGTATGCTGCTTTGGATCTTCATGTGACTATGAATAGTCGAACGAATGGTGAATTCCCACCACCTATCCACCCGAACGGTCCATCACAGGTGACGCATAATTTTGAAGCCGTGATACGATGCATGGGAAAATTGCTCCTGCAAAGAAGAAAGATGGTTTTAATATGTGTGCAGTGAGGAAATAAATTCAATGCAGGGTTATGTGCGCGGGGGAGATAAATGTAGTGTGGGGTTGTGTGCATCCGGATGAACACATTTTGAAAGGAGTTGGAAAAATATTTTTTTACGAAAATTCCGATGTTACGGTTTTCTTTTTTTCCCTTTCACAACTTGGATATCAGGTTTACCGTTCAACCGCCGTAAATTTTAGTATGGAGGATTAATAATTCTGCTAGAATCTAGAATATCCAGGGCAGGTTTGAAAGGCGTGAAAGATCGGCAGCACGTGCAATGGCTGTGAGCGGTGATTTGAACATTCTCCAGCGATCTACCGAGCCAGGGCCTCTCTCGAACGTACTAGCGTCGATGGGTTTACAATGAGTTTTTTTGGTAGGGGCTTGACCTCTAATGACCAGAAGAGTTTTCCCACGCAAAGAACTTGAACATGCTCAGTTCTGTAGAAATTGAAGCTGAGTAGCTCGGAAATAGTTTACATGCCTCTTCTGGGCTCACAACATGAGGCATATATGAACCGAAATTTTTCATTAGGTTTGGCCTGTAAAGTCGAATGAAGCGAAATGGTTGAAATTTGAGGAAATTCCTGCATGTTTGAAACCTCCACGGTTTTGAATGACATCCTTTATATCAGGACGGGCTTTGAGCCTTTCCGTAAAACCACACGACACGGCCGACCATTTCCAGCGCAGCGTCTGTCACAGGTTTGACTTATTCCACATTCGTGTTTGAGAATTGTTCGTCGAGGTCAAAGAGGACAGAGAATTGCTCATATTTTCTCTTGACATTTCCGATCAGTGACTATATAGCTATCGATTTTTGTACCTAATTCCAACTCTGACGTGTGGACAAGGATCGGCTCTTTCCAACGTTCTCACTCCATCATACCCTCGCTCCACTCTTCACTCGGACTCGGAGTGAGATTTTTTTTCCGTAACCCAATTCCCCATTGAGATTCAGGACCTAAAGCTGGCAAGTTATCAAGTCGTGTGTCAAAAACGTGCTTTCTCGTTCCAGAACAAATTATAACTTGCTCAGATATGGGGACCACCTCCATTTCTTACGAGTTTGGGAATGTTGCCGGAGTTCCGCAAGGAATTCTCATCTCAAGAAGTTACTATCGCAGAGTTCCTTTTCCCTCTCGTCGAGCTAATCACTTTATAGTAAAGTGAAGAAATAATCTGTTTATTGGGTGTCATAATTATTTTGTTCGTAGAATTTTCTCAGCTCTGCCACGGGGAGTGTGCGACGGAGTTCATATGGATAGCATAAAGACCATGGTTTCCGTTGAACGTGACGGCGATAGTTGGCTACGTGGCTACCTTGAGATTTTATTGTGTTCACTTTGGCGCTGCGAGCTGACGGAGGTTTCTGCCTTGGAAGCCATCTAAATACATCCTTATTGATTGTGAAAAATGAGGCGTGGTTGAAAAGTAGTTGTAGGGCCTGACCTTTCCATTTTACACGACAATGATGATGATGCCCATGATGATGCAGTTGGCTGGACTAACTGTGCCACTTAGGTCTCAACTTCTAGGGTGGTCGTCACTTATGGGATGCATTACTGGGCTCTTGGTCTCATGTTCAGAGTGGATGGCTATGCCCTTTTCCCTTCTGTCTTTCTATGTAATGGACAATGTGAAACTGTTGCCCGTTTTGTGACGAGTTGCAAGAGAGTGAGAGGTTGGATTCCAGCGACCATGATCATAATGGCACTTAAAGTGACAAGAACCCTATAAAGGCGGAAGTTTCTTCTATGGGTTCCCTCACTCACACATGTCTCTCACATGTACATATGTATATATATATACAGAAGACGGAGTCAGTCACTCAAAAACTGGCTCACGCTGAAGTACATGTTACTATGGATCCATCTTGTGAATCCTAAGGCGCATTTTCCAGACTTTCCATTATGGAGATTACATTTTCTGATGATTTATTCACTCGACTGGGTGGGTGAATCGGAGGAACTATTTAATTCACAAGTCTTGACCTGAATTGAATTTTTCCTTAATGATATGAGGGAATGAATTGGCTGTAAGGAGGGACACGACGCGACGGCAGGCATTAATATATCTCCATCCCGCGCCTCCCGCGGGCTTCCTCAAACGTACTTCTGTGCGCCTCATATATACGTGCTGGCTGCTATATATTCGTGGGAAGAATAGGCACTTATGTAGCATTATTACTGGTGGGGCTCTGAGCCCCCTTGGCGGGGCTTACAAATAGGAAATTCCTGACGGTGAAAAAAAATGCGGGAGTAGCTTATTTACCTCTGAAGAATATTCATTTGTGCATGAGGGCTTGTGCGGATAGAGTGTTACATTTGACTCGTGAATGCATACAAAAGGAATATCGTATGCACGTCCATTGCCCACATGCACAGTTACTATTAGAACTGTAACTGGGCTGGCCTGTGTTGGGAGTCTTCGGACCAACTTTTTCTTAAACTGTGTGGGGAGAAAACTTGTACATTGTCTATAGGGGCTCCCCTATTTCCCTTCATTAGACTCACGAGCCACTAGATTGTGTTTGATTGGTGGGACAGTGTTACAAGTGGATGAGCTTGTCAAGTGACTGGGCTGTCATGATTGAAGCCGAAGAGAGAGAGAGAGAGAAAAAAGATGCTCATACACTTTTGAAGGCTCGGGCCTCACTTTTGGTAAAAAGGAGTTTTTATTGGAGTGTTTCCTATTGTCACCATAATAATCCTGAGGCAATTCAGGAAGAGAATGCATTGATTGTATGATCCGTAGGAATAGAGATATATAGATGAAAGAGTGATGTTGTAAGGAGTAAAGGTGCGTCTCCTCAAGGCATATGGACCGCACGAAGGGATCTCACACAGTACGCGTATTCACGGGTGGTCGCTGAGAATACAAAGTGCTGAAATGTTTTCACACGGAGTCAAAAAAAATGATAAATAGTTGACAAACTTTTCTTGTTAAAGTAGACTTTGGGGGTAATGGAAAAACTTGCCTCCATCAACCGGAGATGGGGAACAAGGCTGGGGTTTCCCGGGCTCTCCGCCTCAAAATCTCCCTGCGTATACGCCTCTCCCACGAAACTAACAAATGTTCAAAACTTTCCCCCGGATTTCTCTACCTTTAGATTCCCATACGGCATTTTGAAATGTTCATAAAGGAGTTATTGGACTATTCTGCAGAAATTATTATTGGCATCTGGGAAGGGTCGTGATTGGGGACACGTGGGATTGTGTACGTGTCATTTGCGTGCCGTTGCGTGCGTGCGCTTGCACGGCCGAGTTCTTGGAGGAACTCTTCTCCGTGTATGCTAACCCGTCTTTATGATTTTCTTTGATGATTTGGCTTGAATTTGTGTTCTTTTGTGTGTTCA
>WJFA01004380.1:0-10844 GCA_009870155.1 Pseudobourletiella spinata | reverse complement strand
ATAATTATGAATGATAATTGAATCATTTTATTCAAAACAATTCCATTCATCAAGGGTCATTTCAAGAAAATAGTGATACTGTCAACATGTGGAAGCTAAAGGAGTGTACCACTTAGTCGTTTTACCTTGTTTACCTAGTTTATACCTTTCTTCTAAAGTGCGTGGAGGGATTTAACAGAATGCAGAAAATGAAATGATTATTTTGATTTTTTGAATAAAATGATTCAGTTATCCTTTCATGACCCTAAAATTTGACCCAATCTCATGAAACCACGAATTTTTGCTCCCACAGCAGTCGCTATCCCTCTAATGTTAAATTACCGTACCGAATTTTACGGGGGTCATATCTTTTGTAATTATTGACCGATTTCGACGAGTCTAGTGTCAGACAAATTCCCCAAGACTCCTTTTTCAAATAAGTCCAAAAGCATTACTCTGCATTGACTGGTTCAGAAGTTATTAGGAAAAAAAGTTGTACACATCATTCAGGTTCACCCTGTATATTCGGTTGAATTCACCATCTCAAATGCTTCATATTAAACTGATTGACAATTAAGATCCTATGTAGTTCCGACGGTGCAACGAATAAACAACAGCTTTCAGCTATCCCTCATCCTAGATATTAGGACGCTCGTGTAAGAATATGTGAAAGTTTTCAGCGCTTGAAGAATTTACTCGTTTCGATAATTATACGTAATAATATTTAAATATATAATAATATAATTCATGACACCTATGAATTTTTTTATCGCTAGACGATTTTGTAATACTCGCGTTAACTGAGGGGGGAGGACCGACCACACGGAAGAATCATTTTACTCGTGCAATGCATACTGCTACCGGAGATTGGTTTCCCACAAGTGCATGGTCTGTTGAAGTGACTCAATAAACCATTTCTTCTTCGCCGTGTCACGAAAAAGGACGCTTAAAGTCTTGAGCTCCAGTCCGAGAAGACCATCTGGCTCTGTTTTTAAATACTTCTCCACCAGACGGACAAGATCTGCATTATCGTGCATCTTGAAGATGTTTGGGTACACCGAAAACAGAAACCGGATGGTGAGAGCCTCCCGTATGTTCTGCGTTGTCTGCGGACTGGCGTTGAGCAGCATCACCTTCCCCATGTGCTTCACCCAGAGCGGTAAGAGGTACGGAAGTTGTGCCATGTAGGATGATCGAACCCATCCCGATTCGCTCAGCCGGCGCTTTACTGCATCATAGCCTTGTTTATCGTAAACAAATACCTATAAAAATAACAAAACATGTTTAACGGCTGATTATCTTCGTGATTCCTGTAACTAGGGAGACAGAGGAGCACACAACACAGGAAAATATTGTGTACTCACTCTGATGAGTATCTGACGTTGTTACGTGACCAAACCCGTTCACCCGTAGGGCGGTGTTCGTATGTTCTAAAGTGGGCAAACTATCCATTGGATCCACAAAATAGAAAGAGTAGCCTAGTTTGCGAAATAAGAGTGTATTCATTTCCTCCAATCATCCCCGCATTGTATATAGCCCAGGAAGGAAGGGTAAGCGAGTCCCATACCGTCACGTGGAAGTTAATTGCAGCGTCAGCCGGAAGCGAATATGTTTTAGTGCTCTGATCTTTCGTACACCCAAACAACCTTAACAACACATATGCCCACACTCACTAAGAATCCCTCACAGACGGAGGTACATATACAGCCTGATAGTTGTAATGCAACTTCATGAAGTCAGCCAAGATGCGTGAGCAGGATCATGGATGTCTGCCCGATGTAGAGAACCTCACACTGATCCTACAAATACCTTCTGCTATGCCAAATGACTTGTTGCAACAGTCTTTTGAATCTTGCTATAAGCTGATGGTGCACGGGAAGCGGAAGACAAGACTTGTTTGTTCACTTTACTCGTAGAAATTGAAAATTCAGGACAGTGCACTCTGATTTTGTCTCGCGTATTTTACCTCGAGAATTTACTGCCAGAGGACGTGCGGCATATACCTTCTCATTTTATATACAAACATACTTCCCTACGAATCCTGCAAGTCCAAATCAGTATTGATGGTATAAGTCGGAACAATGACAGTATCTTGAGAAGCTGCTTACTGCAACGAAAGGTTCGTAGACAGATGTGTCGTAATACCTATTGGCACAGGCAGTCACGACGGTGCAAGGGATTGGGGATGTGATAATTCACTCGGAAACCAACCTCCCAATTAATTCCGACTGGTTTTACTCATTACTTTGCTTCCTCCATGGTTGAAGCCTTGTTCGATGATGCAAAAATTTTTACTTGGTATAATCATTTTTGTGTCATTATTATGCTACAACTCTTCATCGTCGGAAGGGCTTACACGAAAATATTGACTGTATGTCTGAACGTGCTATTTTGTGTTACAAGACCGCTAGCATTATCAAACGAGTGAAACTAACAAGTACGGATCCTTTGACAGCGGAGGAGGTTCTATGTGGCGAGCCTCGTGAATGGTGACAAATCATTAAATCTAGAAAAGGGTCAAAAATAGAGTCTATTTTGTGTAAACTCTGAGGGAAAAGCAATCCCTAGGGATCATCTCCCCCTTCTCGTGTAGTCTTCAATCTTATGTACGCTTCACGATCGCTACTCTTTGACACGAGCACAGATGTGTTGGTATAGTTATGCACCCGTAGGTTTGAAAGAGAATGGTGTGTACACACAAGTTACTAAGCAATTCACTGAAAACAATCGAGAGTTGCTCTCCGTATGCAGTACATCAGTACCCTGAACGGCTTTACTTAATTACTGTATGCACATACGCACACGAATGCAAACAAGCGCATGCTCCTACTGACTAGTCTAAATCGTATTGTGCGGTGTGCTTTCTGTGAAGCAGAAAGGATTTTCGAGATGGTTCAATTGTTTACTTATTCATTTATTTTGGCTGGTAGGATCTGCCTTGCTATGTGTGGGTGGATTGTAGCAATGGATCTGCTCATCGACACATGCTTCGAACCCACAGAGGAAGAAATAGGCGCCCAAGAATTAAGCATTTGAATAGGATAAAAGACTCGGGATTCCGAAAGCATCGTACTGTATATGCAGCAGTGCACATATACATTTGCATGTACTGATTTTACTCCCACATTTTTCACTAACTCTTGAGTATGTGGCAGGATATATTATATTTGCAATTATTTTTTGCGGCTCTGCCAGAGTCATCTTCTGCAATTTGTCTATTTGACTATTTGCTCCAGTTACTGAGCTAAATAAGTCGCATCTGCTAAATTGTCAGTGCAGCTCATTGCATGCATCTAAAAATCTGATACGGTGGGACAGAAGGATTAATCGTGATGAAGAAACGGGCTAGTGACTTTCGTTTTCATCGCTGTAATTGGCTTATCAATGGATCTGGCGTCGTTGAATGAGCAAGCTATAACATTGCCATTCAGCTTTAGCTAGCCAGTTTAGAGGACTGCGTGCACAGTATTATATTATACACAACCTAAGAATTTGGCAAATGGGCTGGTTAAATGAACACAGTTAAACGACACTATTGGGATTAGGACAGACTCATAATGTTTTCCCGTTTACATTGTACAATGGCAAGTGTTAAACGGAGAGTAGAAGCTTGTAAAATCGTTTCAACGCTTGTTCAAAATTCTGGCAAGTAAACCTTCTGTGACTCTCACCTGGTAAATGGAGTTTCCAGTTAAGTAGGAACTAATGTAATGTGTTCCGACATCATTGAAAAAATTAAAGGAGGAGGAATAATCCCTCTGGCGAAAGGAACCGAGGTTCTCCTGGAAGACGTTGGGAACTGTCACGTTCGGTAATGGTGTGAGCCGCCCGGCCTTCCGAACCATGAGTACGCGGACGAGCATATAACGAAAGTCCCCCTTAATAAACACGGGGTCTATTCCAAAATACTTTGCTAAACTTGGGGTTCTCCAACCGCCGGCAAACGCATGCCATGGTTTTTCCAGCCCTTCAATTGTGAAGCGGCGAAAATAAGCCTGGATCAGTTGCTGAATGTCCTCGCACAAATCAATGTGGAACTCGTTGTGAAGGGGTAGGCTGTTGTCGGACGTGGCGAAAGATTGTTCCTGCACGGTCGTCGTACCTGGAAGGAAGACGTCCTTGGTCGGCTCGAGAAATATCCAATTTTGTGTGTCATTTCGTGGCACGACTCTCATACTCAAACTCAAATATCCATAACGGGGGAACAGATGTACGGCGGCTCCAGGAACAACTGGATGGCTGCTGCTCAACTGCGGGTCCCCGAAGGGTGATGCGGACGGAGCCACTGTCGACCCGACTGTGCCGCCACCACTGCCAACAACATCACCCGCTTTGCCAGTCTCTCCACCACTACCAGCCAGGGGTGCAACACTTCCACCATTAACAACACTTCCAGAACCGGACTGTGGCCCGTAACATGTGACTAGTGAGAATTGACAGAGCACTAGGAGGGTTCCTAGTAAGAAGAGGAAAACACCATGGTCTGTCCGAACTCTATACTTATGCTGAGCTTGTTCCTGATGCTGGTGGAGTCTCTGTGGTCGTCTTTGCCATCGCTGGAAGCTTCCATGACACACAACACAGTTTTCCCTCGTTTGTGAACAAGATGAGACTGAAAGCCCTGATTGCTTGATATAACCATTACTTTCGACCCCATGGGATGAACGTTCCATTGCACTGAAGAAAAATAAAGTCCACTTTCTGGGTCTTCCCCCTACATGGTCTTCGGTCTCACCGTCGGCCAGACATGCCCGCACAGGTCTGTGAGAAAATAAACATATATGAATCACGCAAAGAAAATTCAAGGGTCAAAGTGGCTCGCACCCAAGCTTGCTGTCGTAATAATAAGTGATTGCCCTGCGTGTACCTCCTGTCTTCAACGAAATCATATGATTTTGACGGATAAACTGACAACGTGTGCCCGCAGTTGAGCAACTCAGAGAACCTTTGCGAGACACATTCTATACCCAACTGCAGCCGAAGCCACTGAAGGAAAACCCGTAGTACCAACACCGACCGAAGAGAACACGTCAGAAGGGTGGACCCACGCAACAGTCGATTGTAGAAGCAGAGGCAGCACTGCCACAGCCGTTCAATGTTCCCCTCCTCACTCACAAGTACGCTCTGTACGATTGTGTACGTGTGTGTGTGCGTGAATATTACTATAAAACTTACGGAGTTAATAGGGAGCCAAGAGAGGCGCACACTGATTTTTACATTGTACACTCTCTGTATGGATGTAAATAGCATACTCAACACAAATAATGCTAATGCACTTCAGTAGGAATGTTCTTCGGTTCCCAGCCATAGACCCACGCTGCATTCCTCCTTCACGCACTTACAATTCGTTGGGTTTCTCGAGCCAAAACCTTTTTTGACTCCTCTGAATACAGCTAGTCATAATATGGCACATGTTTGGCTGGTACTAAGCAAGCTATCCTCCACCATCCTGTACTTGGAACTTTCTTCCCCTCTACATTCATCCCACAGGCCCACACACCTGGATATTTTACGTCCTCTGAAAATTAAAAGCCTGCTTCATCACTTCCTTCTATTTTACGTCTCTACGTGGGATTGTGCATAAAAACACACCCGCGTCGGTATCCGCTTGTTTTCCTAATCAGTTGATGGAGAGGGCTCGGGGGGATGACTTACAAAAATAGCTGAGTCATACAAATCAAGTCGTAATCCACAGTGTAAAACCCCAAGTTGTCTATCATACTATCCGTCTGTTCTACCTTCGCATGCATACCGGTTGTAAAGTTCTGCATTAAAGTTGGGCTTGAGAGCACGGGATGACGTCACGTGGACGTGTTGCACTCGTTCTCCCACGTGCCGAAGGTGAGTGAGAGTCTGGTTGGGCATTAGTCAACATTGCCAGAACTGTGTTACGCGACTCCTTATTTCCATGGAAGCGACTGAAACATCTGCGGTTCACCGTCATCCCAGCCCTGGTTTTTGCTCACCCTGCATGCACAGAGTCAGACTCTTTGGATGCACGTTGAGCAAAAAACGCGATGGCGGCACGAGGGGCTGAATTCAATTTGAGGTTTGTAGTGATAGTGGCTATAGATATGAGAATATAGGAATATAGAGTCACATGGCAGCAAGTGTGTATTAAGCTTTCAGGGACGCGGAGGGATTTACAATTTTAAAAGTCTCCCCTCACGGAATCGCAACGCCGGGAGGTAGCGGTTAGTGGTACCTGTGGCTAAATTTAAACAACAATCTAAGGACCATGGTCAGTTGTTTAGACCTTGCACAGGGAAAAGTAGGGACCATGAGGTCATCTACTATCCTTCAATGTTGTACACTGCCTCCAGGTTGTCCAGTGCATGGACATGTGATAGAGCACATCCCCTTTTTGTGTGTCACTGCTATTTGAATGAAGCTGAGGAACTTTCCTGTTGTAAATATAAGAACGATTGGAAGAGGCCTGCCGAATGCATAGCAATCTTAAAGTTTCCTTGTATAATATAATAATATTCTGCAACGGTGGTAAGGGGTGGTAGAAGCCAAATGATGTTGCAGCCACCAGCCATCGTTACATACATTAGAATGCTTGACGCTCCTCTCGTCTTGGTTGTATATCCAATTATTATACGTTAATAATAGAATTCTTGCAGATAGTGTCTTTACCACGGTGAAATAAGTACGTAGATGGTATTCCTATCAGAGAACGCGCTTGCACTACGAAGATCAGATGGGGCCGTGTACACAAGCAGCATGCATGTATTTTCATCGAAATCTCTTGAACACGTATGAATGTTAAATTGGATGATAATGTCTTCCAAGCCTCTCACTCATGCCTATAGTAAGTTTACTTCTTGTTATACGACTTTCAATGAGCTGCAGCAGCAGCGGATATATGAGGCCCGTGAGATTGCAAAATCATCTTTTCGTCGCCAAAATGACTCAAACTTGTTTTAATCAAGTCGAATCACAAAGTAAGTCATCAGTAATAGCAATGCTGGGACAATGGAATGGTCTCCACACTTTCAACATTTAACCCCATTTCCATAGGATCACTGAGAGGATTATTATGTATACATTTGATGGAGATCACTTCTGTACTCAGCAGACGTGAGCAGTTCAAATAAACATGTACTGTCGCAGCGAAAAGTGCCGAAGTACCACCCACGTTCAAGTTAACTCGATTTTCATGCAATGTTCGAGTGATGGTAGCATTTTAGTGGCAAATCAAGCACAAGCTGTCAGACATATCTACAATCATTAATAACAGCATGTACAAGTTACGTTTGGTGAAGGTAAGCAAACAGTCCTATGCATTAGGTTTACGATATGAGATACGAATTATGTACGACGACTTCCGCCTCGGTAATCCCTGCCTATGTGGCTTTCCTCTTACAAAGAATAACCCTTGGCGACACCATCTCACTTTACATTAGACGGACGCTGTGCCGAACAAAATTTGTTGAAAAATACTGATAATCAAGCTACAGCTGAAATATACGGCAAGTCACAACTACGCCGATGCGGAACAAGGATAATTATTAGCACGTAACTAACCGAGACAAGCTCTTCGTTGTGGTCTTTATGGACACATGTTAAACATATGCGTATATATAAGTGCGTCAGGGACATCCAGAGGAACACAGAGGGAGTTTTATCAGTGAATACGCCGTCGCACACTTCCTTCACTATACAAAAACAAATAACAGCAACTTACTGTCACACATACGCGGGTAATCTAAACTCCACTCATCCCTAGCCTTCAAGAAGGACTGCTGAATGAGAATACCATAATGAAGACACTATAATGCTTTAAGAACGCGCGGATCCTGGTAGGTAACTTCCCATCTGCAAGCTTACAAGACTTTTGGGCGGCAGTGGAGGCTTCTATAGATCATCCCATCACAGACGGCTTCTTGCTAATGACCCTCGGAGCTGTGATAAAGAGTGATGAAATCTCTTTGGCTTACACCCATTAATTTTGCGTAAAACCGCGCGTACATATGGGGTTTGCTTCGCATGTGCTATCTTCTGCCTGACCACCCGAGACTGCTTCGCCTTGAACGCTTTTTTAAGGCCTGCAGCTAAGTTGCGATTATGTCCAAGTGTTCGTCACGGCGGGACGAAAGCAAATTGGTGCAGGTTTGCAACGCCAACAGCGTCTTGCCTGAAGTTATATTCAAGAAGGATTTGACATAAGAAATGGTTACAAGGAAAGAATGAAGCAGCCAGCTAAGTGGCTGGCTGTAGCTGCTACATTGTTCGACTGCTTGCGAGTTTTTTTGCGTCCGAGCATGACAACGTTTAGTTATTTTTGTCAATGGGGAAGATACTCTAATTGAAAATTACTACGTATGATGTATTCAACCACGATTTTTTTCGTCGAGTGGTCATCCTTCTCAGTTTTGGCTCACAGTTTAGGAACCATTCGTTTACAGCGTGTAAATCTCATTATACTTGCCGTTGCAACAGAGTAAGGTGTAGGACTACCACAGCTGCAGAGGTTTAGTTGAGCAATTGAAATCATGCGTGGTTTCAAACTATACCAAATCACAAAGCTCTAGCACAGAGATGCGTAACCCTTCTCAAAAGTTAAGAAACTCTTCAAATTCATTAAGTCTTTCTACGCCTCATGATTATCTCGCCAGAGCATTATGCTCGACTTGTGACTTTATTTGAACGGTAGGTGGCTAACCTCTGGCTCGGCACGCGAGAGAAACACAACACATCACAACCGTGCACAGAGGTTACGTTCACGACACCACACGGTGACGGTCACTGTTACATTTTAACTAGGGAAATAATAAGGGTGGTGCTTTGGCAATAAAACTGGCACGGAAAGCGTGACCCTTGCAGCGATGTAGTGACCAACAGTTATGACAAAAAGAATCTGTTGACACTGCTCGCCGTGCTCGAAAATCCCTTTGTTCTCCGATCAGAAAATTCAGGCGATGATAAGTAAGGGAAACGTAAAGAAAACACAAGGTTTTCTTTACACACATTTTATGAGAATGACAATAACACCAACAGATAACTGTGCAGATAAGTAATCAGAGCTACCCCAGATTTTATGCTCTCCTGAACCACCTGAAACGATAAGGAGACGAATCAAAGGTCTAGAGAGGAGACGGTTGAAAGCCGAATGAACATTTTTAATTTTACCTATTGTTATTCTCGCACGAGCGCAACTATTGTGGGAACCCCACAGCACAAGAGTAGGGAGCGAATTCAGAAGTATTTAGTCAGAGCCTTGACACATGCATGCAGAACTTTTAGATGATTTGATTCGTAACGTTTCTGTTCATGTACAAACATACGCAGCTTGAGTATTTATGCAGAGGCATTCGTATGAGACGTGAATAGTATGTACCTTTAGAAAACATTTGCCGCTACGGGAACGCTACAAAGTGATAGGTAGAAACATTGCTAGGATTACAAGCTTTCAACCGCTTGTCATGGTGTCCGTTGTATCTGTGCTTTTAGTAGGAGCAGCGTAAGCTTGTTACTGTCATGTATAAATAGCGTTTTGTACAACAAACTGACTTGCGTTTATGATCCGACATAACTGACATTTAACTGACGAAGAAGTTACCAAAACCGTAGGTGGCCGAGAGTTAGCTCCGAATGAATTCATTTAAAAGACAAGTTTTTTTTATGCGTGTCACGTCATTCAGGAAGCCGGCAGAAGATTTTTCTACTCTCGTTAGCTCCTGGTCGAAGGTTTTCGTATTTTTATTTTCTTATTCAACGAGTACTTGGAAAGTCGTAATAAATTGGAATTTATATGCAGTATGTACAACTACATAAAAAATTGGTGACGAAAGTGCAACAGAGGAGTGCATGCTGCTTTGACAACTGCCAACCCGACCGTTGGGGAAGGCTTCCATACTATGTTACCAAATAAATAGTTGCAGCCCCTGCGGGCCAGTCTCGGTTGACGGCACAGTTGAAAACTCTCTCAGTTAAAAAAGTACAAAACAGAATGGCATTCCAGCGCAAAGTAAGTGGGCTCGCTCTTGAATGCTGTATGAGTATGTCGGTTTGGACAGATTCCCAGCTATGCGTTTGTAGTTTTTCAGATTCTCACCATGTCACTCAGTATAATCCTAATGAACTCCAAGTCGCCATTAAGATACGAGATGAGCCACCAAAGAAATAATATAAATTATAAATATTATACACTATAAATTTATCTATAACAATGTTCACTGGTTCTTGTACGCAGGCCAGAGATTAAACTTGCGGGAGATCGGGAGAAAGTTCGATCCGTCCTAAAATGTCTTTTGCAATTTTTTGTGCAAGCGTTATTACAGCTAACAAGGGACACATCCCACATGCCAATGGCGCACAGCGCCGACACCCTTTGTAGCGCATAGCTTATCCATAATGATTACCTCTTGCAAATTAGTAGGTGCGGAAACTCAGGTTTGACCCTTCTGAAGGTTCACAAAGTCTGAGGTCAAACTATGCAAAGTGAAATACGTGCAAACTGACAAATCCCATGCTAAATTCCATAAGGATTTTCAACTTTTGGATTTCGAGTGACTTCTGATTAATCCACATAGTGCCCGATGGGGCCAAAATCTGTCATCACAAATTTTGCCACAGAACGCCGTGTAATTTCCAGAAAGCGTGAAGCATAGGTCTTGTTGATCATACTTGTTGATAATACCTGAATAGATAAACAGGGGTGGGATTTTTGCGGCATTTTTCAAAAATCACTCGAAATTGAAAACAGCGATTTTCTTATGGGATTTAACATGGGATTTTTCAGCTTGCTCGTGTCTCCCCCTTTGCATAGTTTGACCCCAAAACTTTGTGACCCTGTCGTTGGGTCAAACCGGAGTTTCCGCACCTACTGCTAGAACCCAGCATTTACCGTCTCCGGAGTA
>WJFA01004379.1:0-10845 GCA_009870155.1 Pseudobourletiella spinata | reverse complement strand
GGAGCGGGCATGAGGGATGAAGCAGGTGATGCGTTATGCGTCCTTAAATGTTTATATAGATATATGTGCGCCGATTTACTTCAAAACGTTCTTATTTCCACACAGTGATGAAGATAGGGGAAAATTCTATGATTTGTACATTCTTTTCCGTTTAAAATCTTAAGAAGGCCCCTTTGTTCCCCCCCCAACTCTTCCAGCTGAATCATCCCGATTAATTTCAGGTGTTGATTCGGGAGAACTGCTACGCCGGTCGGTCGTGGTATGAGATGGTATTAAAGTTAAAGCGTGGAAAGAAGAGGGGGAGTTTGGGGTTCATTCCTATGTGTAAGTGTGTTTGTGTTTGTGTGTGCGTGTGTGTGTGTGTGTGTGTGTGTGTGCAAAGACGAAAATCAACGAGCCATTTCCTTCCGTAAAATCCGTGGCGCAGAGAACAAGACGATGAGCGTGCTGAATAGTCGTCCTCTCTCGACACCACTGCAACTACGGCACCGCAGATGAGCAGAGTTGTTGACGGGAAGAATGATAAGGGAGTGAGTACTCGATGGTGCGAAGATGGAAGATATAGCAGAAAACTATATAGCTCGCTGCTCATCATCTCTCATTCTTATTCTCGTTCGTTCACCTTTCCACTTCTTCTAACTTCACTTGTATACACATCTTGAGATTCATCCACCCTGCCGTAGTATTCCCTACAGCACTATTACTGACTGAGAGTGGACTTTATCTCCGGCGTTGTAATGTTGTTGTTGTTGGAGGAGGAAGGTAAAATGGCTACGTCCCGTACACTACTATCAAGTCCCTGTATATTTCCTCAACGCGACACGTTGTACATTCTCACTGCATACACACATTACACACACACACACACACACACATGCAGACTACCACACAAACTGACTTTCAGTCCTCCTCACTCGAAGCCAAAAGTCATTTCACACGAAACGGGATTTCATTTCCTTTCATTGAACTCCGGTCTCCATTATTGCAAAAACAAGGGCCAAATTACTATGTACAGGATTCTCCCTTTTACCCCTACGTGAAACAATTGAAAGCTTCTTCTTCTTCTTCTCCTTCCACTTCATCTCTTGAAACCCCGTCAAGTTTTTCTCTAATCATGTCTACACTACCACAACCTCGCGTACATACCTATCCGTCAGCACAATCTTCACCTTGAATTTTATTAATGTCATGCATTACGAAGCACCGTGCACATACGGTGGGATAGTTATTATTCCTCTCTTTTTTTCTATCTCTCTCCCTCTATCTCTCTCTCTCTCATGGAGAATCGTACACAGGCAATAAAATATGCTCGAACCAGTTATGCTGAAGAAAATTACGTTAGGAGTACGACCACGCCAATGCCGAGCACGGCACATACTGTACCAGTACATACAGATGGACAGGTACATGCACATGCTACCTGGCTACCTCACCTCCCTGAAGCTGATAAGTGGACGGTTCTCCCATACTTAATTAACTCTCAGCATCCCGTACTCCAGCCATCACACACGGCGGCACAAGAACAAGGATAAACTATGGAATTTTGCCTGGAACTTTTCGCAAACATCCCCAACATGGTACATGCAACATCATCAAGTCACTTCTCACCATATATCCATCGGCATGTCGTCACTAGGGGCTACAGTGCACACGGAGTGCTATTATTATTATTATTACTACTACCATAGGATGGAACCCTGATAAGCATTCCAGGAAACGAGCTATCTTTCCACACGGTTCCTTCCTCTCCATCTGATTGCATGTTTGATTACCTCACTCACTCGTTCCAAGTCCAGACGCTCATTAGCTGGAAAGATGACGGTTGTTTTCACAAATATCTAGACCATGGCAATTGTAAGGGGATGAAGTATGTACAGTGGCCACCCCTCACTACACCACTACTGCTTGTGCCTCTAAGCAGGGCTGAGCGGCGGCGAGATGAAGGCCGCTCAAAGCGTGTCGGAACACCTGCATGACAAGATGCGGTACCGGCAGCATTGTTTCACTGCACGGAATTTGCATTCCAGGTTGGGCTCTTATACCGTCTGTACTTTTTTCACATTAACCGCTCCTGTGTGTATGTGTGTGTGTGTGTGTGTGTGTGTGTGGCTGTGGCTGTCTGTGTGTACTGGAGCTACAGAGGGATAACTGGTACGTGAGAGCACGTGGAATAATTTACTCGGGGGCAGTACACGATGAAGGGCATATGGAATGAAATGAGTCAGTGTGAATTAGGGGAAACGGTTTACTGTATTGTATAGGTATGATCATTTGAATGCTGTGTGTATTGTGCTTGGCTAAAAGGTGATCCTTTCCCGTTTGCATGGAGGAGGCTAGAGGGAGAATGGATTGAACCAGTGACTGACTATTGCGGGGGGATGGATGGTGATGATGATGATGATGATGATGATGGTATGCAACATATGTGTATGTACATGCATGTCCATGCTCACCAAGTATGCTCCAGGTATAGGGAGGTAAACCAGCTCTACCGGAATATAATTGTGAGTTGTCGTGGACGACAAAGACTTGATTGGCCAACAGGATTCCATTCATGCTCCAAGCTTCCATGGACGAGTCGTCCACTGCTGGAGAGAGAGAGAGAGAGAGAGAGAGAGAGAGATAGAGCGATCATAGTACAGGGATGAATAAATTAAGATAGATGCGCCAAGCGCACGGTACTGGCTCTCACTGTGAGTTGGGAAACGGGAAACTGTGCATCAGTACAGTTCTTCTTGTCCAAATAATATCACTTTCATGCTCCCGTTTACCTGTCCCTCATTCACATTACCCATGCAGTTCCACACAATGGCTCAAAGACATACGTTTGAAATACAGATACAGCTCCACATTTGACACACACGCAAACACACATTTGACGAACACGCATACAAACAAACACACAGTGGACATATACATAAACACACACACACACACACACACACAGTGGACATAAACATACACGCATCAACCTGTCATCATTGCACACTTCGGAGCATGGTAGTTACTAAACTCGAAATATCCGCTGAGAGTTACCATGCAGTATTATTACGTATTTTACAACAAGGTAATTAAGGCTCAGCCATTGGACTCTTTATCGTTTGTGAACGACTGCGAGGACAACGATGATGATGATGATGATGATGCTGCTGCTGCTGATGATGATGATGATGTGGTGACCGTTGAACGACTGCGTGTGGATCGTAATGTGGGAGGGTTGGACGAGGTAGTAACATGATAAAAATTGAGGAGCCCAGATTGAGTTGCGTCATGAATTTTCCTACACACGGCAATTGAACAGTATAGTCTAGCTGACAGGTAGATTTTACGAAGGTGTAGGAGAACAAGAGGAGTATGGAGTAGGAAAGCTAACCGCCATGACTACGAGGCAGCATGTGTGTATATATGTTTGTAAATTGTGTGTGTGTGTGCACGGGGAAGGGTGAACGAACTGATGAGGAGTCGACGTCGCCTTCATCATCATCATCATCATCATCATCATCATGAGCCAGTGCTCGACGATGTCGTCGTCGTCGTTGTTGTTGTTGTTGTCGATCATGGTCGACAAGCCAACTGAAGATTTCATTGCCACAAAACTCCTTTGTTTTTTTACACATACATACACACACACACACACACACATACAGTCGCCTACGAGATACTAGTTGAGAACGGAACAGTGGAGGGATACACGCTATAAGATTACGCCATGATCCCTGTTAGAGGAATGTTAAGCCTGCTCCTCTCCTCTTCTTTTCTCAAAAACTATTACATAGCGAGCGTGCGAAAATCACTGCAGGGCACCTTGTCCCTCTCTATAGTTCCTCTTACTTCCCACCCCCTTCCTCTCCCAAACCCACACAAACACACATACATACACACACACACACACATTCAAACTCGTAGGAATCCTCACATGCTGTTGATGCAAGAGCCCATAGTGGAGATAACAGAGGGTTAAAATTGAATGGAAACCGCAGAATCATATTTCTTTATGTAGGAGGAAGCTATATAGCCAGTGATCTTGACTGAGAATTTGAGGGGGTATATATGCAAGTGTATATGTGCACACCCATTTTTCGCATGTTTATAGGTGTGCATGCCTCCATTCGTTACAATGGCTGCGAACTGTTGTTCCACGGAACAGATGGGATGAGGAAAAGTCAACGGGTTGAACCTCGTCCAATCCATGCTATAATGTGACACGAAGGTTCTACCTCGTCGGTCCCGTACGCATACCAAACATTCGTCCCCGCTGACTCCGCCTAATCTTAGCAAAATAGGTATAATAGCAGTCGTCCATCTTTGTCCCAAGCTCAGCGCACTTGCTACTAGCTCCCTTCTTCACTCTGAATCGTCTATAGGTGCGCGCATACACATGCACACACACACACACGTACCCACACACCTTCCATTTTACGTCGCTGTACTAATTACGACGTCCTCAATGATGTAGTCACATCTACCTGGAGATACACTAAACTGCAAAGCTAGTTTGAAAAGTATAACGTCTAGAGAGAACAGTATGGGAGCCGGGGGTATTAGCACGCTGTGAGTCTTTCGGCCTATTGCCGCTGAGCCGACGCAACAGCGGTGGTCTCCTCACCATTATTCTTCCGTAGTTGTCCAACATTATTTTTTTCTTCCACATCTTTTTACCTGTCTTCCCTTTCTTCTCTCTCTCTCCACTCGGCCAATAGAAGTCCACGTTGCCATTATGCATTCTCTATTGAAACTTTTGGACCACGCCAATTTTTGCCAAGAGAGAGAGAGAGAGAAGGACTCCACCACAAGTCTATGCCCTGTCCATGTATTACACACACACACACACCCTCAAGAGGCACGCTATGTATTTCCCCCATGAACGCACCATGATTTCGCACGGTTTGAGAGGGCTTAAAATGGACAAAATCCCCATTGTTCCCACCGCGTCGACTCGACAGACTGAATGAAAGCAAATCATTAGTTTGATTTGACGCCATCAATGCCGACGACTTGGTTGTCTGCGTGTGTGTTTGAGTCTGTGTGTGTACCGGACACACGGGCGCTCAACTAACTACGGGGCAACATGCTCACATCTGTCAATGACTTACTCCTCCACTTGGGGAAACGTGACTACATCTACGCTCGCATGAACTTCCAGGTCTCACAAAGCCCCACAACAAACGTACACATACCTTATGTATGCATAATTATATGAACGCACCAATGTTTGTCCCCTCAAAAGCTGACGATAAATCAGATGAGCCGCCACTCACCTTGTAACTTTATACACAAACACACACACACACACAAACACACACATATGGACACACACACACATACGCTGTTATGCTAACCACAGGTGCAAAGGGCATGAGAGGGTGTATGCATTATGTACCAAGTTTTTCATATGGAAAACATATACACATTCCCCCGCAACACCAGCAACTGGTCGCATTGAAATTTGTAAAAAATAAAATCCCCTGTATAACCAATGTAAATGATTCATGATGGGACTATACAGGAGAGGGTGCAATGTTCGGGCGGGTGAATGGAAAACAAATGCAATAAAAAATAACGTTTTCAATATAAAATGAGCTGTGCACATGAGGAAGTCGGACTGATTTTCATATTTTTATCCTCGCACACACAAACACACACACACACACACACATGTATGGAGATGATGGGTAGACACACGCATTCCGTCTGCAGGGTATCTATTCAGATGGCCTATTGTAGAGATAGCTGTAAAGTGGCTATGTTTATATATATATATATATATATATATGAAGTGACGTGTGGCCGAGAGTAGTTTGCAAATATGGTTACTCCTGCGGACGAGACTACTGCGGCGGCAGCAGCACACAGGATGACTGTATATATGGCGGTGATGACGAGGACGGGGAGGAAAGTGAGGAGTGGTGGAAAAAATATGGCGGATTCGCTTGGGCCCCTTTGCGGTCTAAAATTCCGCGGGATAAAAAATGGCAAGTGAAGATAACTACAGGGGGATGGGTGGGGTATTGTAGAGTTAATATAAAAGTAACGAATGATTTGGGATGGCGAGAAAAGTTCCACGGAATTAGAGCTTCCGGAACGATTTGTTCCGTCATGATGCGAGAGAGGGCCATGCCAGGATAGGCACATGTAGTCTCCTCATCATGCTCACGTTGAGGGAGGTAAGAAAATGCAAATAATATGCACACTATACAGTTGCTCCACACACACACACACACAGCTCTCGGAGTACTAGTCAGTCCACGTCGTAGTGTGAAAGAGGTGGGAATCCAACGGGGGTTGCTCACACATCTCCTTCACACTTCTATTCCAAGCCTGTTCCGCTCAAGCCTAGCCGACAATGTCAGGAAGGACGTGAATGTAGTAATAGTGTGTGTATGTGTGTGTTTGGTGTGTGTGTGTGTGTTTGTGATATCCTACGGCTAAAATCCCGACGCTATTCTGTGGAGCAGTACCGACGATATTCAGACTTAATCAACTATATCAAGGATATGCCACTAGTACGAGTACCACCACCACCATCTTTTCGCCTCCTATCTCACCCCGTTCTAGGCGTCTTTGTGTGCGCAAGCTGCGGGCGAGGTAGGCAGCGACGAGGAGCGAGGGAGGGAACTGGCAGATAGACCTTTTAAAGTTTTTCCCGCAAGTTTGTTCACCTTCGCGCACACACACACACACACACACCATCGTCATCATCCCCCTGCATGCTCATTCTTTGAGCCTACAGCTCGACTTTTTCGTGTCTGACCGATTCTTCCTTTCATTAGCAAGCAATCAGGTCTCTGCCAATGACTAACAAATGGGCTCCCTTCCACTTCCTAGGTTTCCCACGCACGATGCCTCCCTCACAGATATACACGTATAACATCTACATAGCCTGTACAACTCATAGAACCGCGTCCTGTACACAGCCAGACTTCCCACAGTGCAAGACTATTTTAATAATACATTGGGAAACGGCAAGTTCCCCACCAAAAAGTAATATTTGTTTCCTTTCACGCCCAGTAGTCTCCAGGTACGTTGGACGGGCTGAGTGAGCACGGCATGCATACTGAGGTGAGAACCGTTAGTACAGGCACACGCGCTGAGCCATCAGGCCCGTGAATTTTCTCGGCCAAAAATACACTGTAGGCATGGCATGACAATAGGGGTGGTTCAAATAGTCAACCCTTTAGCTTAAAATGGCCAGCAAACCCGCAAGTGCACACTGATCAAAATTAGACTTCGGAGTAATGACCATAGGGGATCCTTTTGAAGAAATTCGTTCAAAATAGTTCTGAGTGCAGTGACCAACAAAATGCTGAAAGGTGGCCAGATAGTAAAGCGAGCCTGAAATCCAATCCACTTGTGGGGTGGAAGAAATATGTTTAAAAAAATATGAGGCTCAAATTTTCGGCTCAACATGATTGTGGAAAATCCTTCTCTCTCTCTTTCTCAATATTTTTCCAGCCCATGGCTCTTCTGGACATTTTTGGAAAACGGTTAGGGCCTTTGGCTATTGTTCTCTACCTGGAGCATGACCATGCTGTTCATGTTATTTTAGATTTTTACAGCGTGAAGAAGGGCCGTAGTTTTTTTTATTGGTTTGTCCTCCTGAACCATTGAGAGTGTGTTCAAAGGTAGTGGGGGGGGAGTACTCTTCCGTGGGTCCCTGACAAAGTCGTAATATAATTGGAACGGGAGGGATGGAGTGGCTTCGTATTGCGGCTCTTGGCTGGATTATTGTTTCTTTTTGGGAAATTTTATAGGGATTTTATAGCCGGTGGGGGCAAGGAGTGAGGGAGAGGTGGAGAGCTATAGGTGAGGATCAGACAATGGCTCCATTCTTCCTGGGGTAATAGGTGTATTATAAGGACCGTGTGACCTGGACCTACTTCTGGAAGAATTTGATTTCCCTTCAGCACATTACAGGGAGCTTTTACTACCGGGCTGGGGGGGAAGGTTAATAAATAACAGACCTATCAATTATTCCTCTGCACGGCTCGTCTCATCCATCCCGTCCTTTACACATGATCCACCTCCGCTCCTCTATCTCCTGGCTCACATCATGCAAGCCAAGGGTAATGAGGATATATAATAATAATGAGATGATACTAAATTTCTGTAAACCACGGACGGACTGGACCATCATCATCGTCGTATACACGTCATCAGCGCCTTTTTACAATGGTTCATATAAAAACCGCTCACAAAGTTATTCCAGAGGTAAAAGCCGTGCGGCCGACCGTAAAATTTTAGCTGTATATTTTGGCGCATTTGTGTGTTTCATTGTGTGTGTGTGTGTAAGTGTGTGTGTGTGTGTGTTTGTGTGTGTGCTTGTAGTACGTATGTGAATGTGTGCATGGTGTGTGTGAGGATGCGTGCACAACTCCTTCCAATCATCCGCACACATTTCTGTACTAGGCACCGTAAAAAACTAGATGTTGTTGACCAAGGGCTCAGACGCTCCAGTCACAATTATCAAGGTTCTAATGTGCAGTGTTGTTGGAAAGAGATATGAAATAATGATCGGAATAATGGCACACTGTATAGGAGAAGAACTGCGTAACCTGTACCTACCTCTAACTTTTATTGCATTGCACCATCATCATCATCCCTCTATACACTAGCTCCGTGTGACTCGAACAGATTTTTTCTCCACACACCTCAGGCACCATAGAGACAGATTGGGGGTTGAAAAAGAGTCAGTGAGAGAGAATAAGAAAAGTCAAACTTCGAAGGTCAAGATGGTTTTTTTTATCTTCTTCATCTTCTCCTTCTTCATCATCATCGCCATCATCATCATCATCATCATCACCACCACCACCACCATCAGCTCGCCAATGACATCATATTAGTGGTAAAATGTGAAAACACTCCTGCCCTACAGATAAATGGCGGGTGGGTACATATGTCTTGGGTGAGTATATACTCATACCTGAGAGCCCGTCTATATAGACGTGTACATTACAGTGTGGTAACATATCGTCCCGCGGATCCTGCTGATGACCATAGCATACCGTCTGAGCATACTAATACACTGCACTTCATGCATTATGATGGGGAACTAACTGGGAGTATGCTATTGGCGAGATAATCGGTGCAACTGGCAGACCGAACGTCGTATACCTGCACACACACACACACACACACACACACCCTCCTTCACCTTTACTCGCACAGACGAGAGTTCTAACTAAGAGACGACTGTACATTATTATGATTATTGCAGTAAAAAGCCTCTTGTTTCCTCTCCATTGTATATACTCCCCTATATCCACTTACTGCATGCTATACACATTCGCTCTGGCTCAGTACCAGTTTTTTGCCCAACTTTGCATCTTCAATGACGTGGATCATCTCGCCCACAGTACACACACAAACACACTCACACACACACACACACACACCACATACATCCACACATAGATGAAAGCGGCAAATATTCAATGTCAAGGCTAAATCTCAATCGCAACACTATTACGGAGAGCCGGAGCAAGTGGTCTTTTTGCACAAGACGAGCCTACGTGTGTATGTGTGTGTGTGTGTGTGTGTGTGTCTGTGTGTGTTGAAAAAAATGGCATAGGTATTGAAAAGCTCCACTGCGTGGAAGGACATTTTGACGGGTAAAATTAGCGGAAAAAATTTGAGATTGACCAGGGTGGTGGTCTCGTGTGGGATGTGGTATTATCGTAATCATCATCGCTCAGAGCTCACTAGTATTATCTTTTCCCCATACTGTGTGCACATGCCGGACGAGAAGAGCGTGTCTCAACTTTTTCCTCCTCCTCTCTCTCTCTCTCTCTATCTCACTCGTCAGTCAGTCAGACACGGTCTGATGCGAACAAGTTGGGAGCTCTTTTGGCTCCTGTATAAGACGCCGTTCGAGATTAGGAAGGAAAAGGAATGCACCTGATGGAAATGGAAAAGATTTTTACAAATGAAATGCAAAACTTGTTTCCCCCTTGCCTTTTACCACCAGCCTCTGTGTTCTCTGGGATGCCAGAACAGCTACGACGCACTGCATTTTTCACAACGGTTAAACTTTACTCGGAATGCTAAACAACAACTTGGAGAGAGACCTCCTATTAGCCCTCATGGAGGAACTGTATGTTGTTTCATCGGTCAGATGCATGCATGCAATATACATATGACAAATTCGGACGAGCACGACGGCTAGATAGATATTACTGCATGGGTGTACTCGGAACAGACGGACCGCTAAACAACGAAAAATGACAAAGAGGCCTTCGGTGGAAAACTGATCCGATCAACACGATGATAATAAAGATGGAGAGAGCGAGAGAGAGAGAGGGCCCGAGTGAGTCTGAGTCCCAGGGCCGACCTATAGATATTTCCACGGAGGTTCTTGTAATAAAAAAGAGGGAACGAGGAGTTGAAGGGAACAAACAGAGATTTCCTCAGTAAAAAAAAGGATAGGCGAGAGTACTGCAGATATGCCATATATTAATATACATATACAGACACTGGAACTCGGAAGGGCTCAAAAAACTAGAGTCAGCCAGATGTTTGATCCTTAAAAAACTGAAATAGAAGTTTAATTGATAGTGATTTGGGCTGGTCCAAGTCCCTTCAAGGGTTAACCCTCTATGTTGTTGGCATTGCGGAGGATTATGACAATGACGGTAATCCAACAGTAGTAGTGGTAGTAGTAGTAGTAGTAGTAGTAGTAAGGAGCAAGGTTTAACTTGTGCTGGTAAGAGAGCAGCGGCTAGCGGTCGAAACGGGCGGAGTGGCCTTGGCCGCTACGTATTTGGGCAAGAAAAAACTCGTTTGCATAATTTTATTGCCTCCCTCCCTTATAGGCATAATAACAGAGGAGTAGTGAATGTGTGTGTGTGT
>WJFA01004378.1:0-10845 GCA_009870155.1 Pseudobourletiella spinata | reverse complement strand
ATATGATGTGGTAGGAGGAGAAGATTTCCTCTCTACATATACTTTTCTGGGTTACACACATTGTGTGTATGTAAATGTAACCGAAGCTGCTGGCTGAAGGTGGCACTCAAGTTTAATATCATTATTATTAATAATAATAATAATAATAATAGTTATAGTAATAGCTATAATGATAATTTTAAATTGGATCTATTGTTGTTTGTATGCGCGGCTGTAATGTGTAACTGTGAATGGACAGCTATTAGCTATAGCTTCATTGTTGTCATGACTGTGTTTGCCGTCGTCGGGGTGGGTTTTTTGGGTGAAAAAGTGAGGAGCTTTGACTACCTACTATTACACTACTACTGTGAGGAGGTTACAAGATTTTCTATGATAGCGCTTATTTGTATTAAATGCATTCAAGTGCTGAAGCCTGATGATGATGATGACGCGAATGAGGAGAATTTTAATTCTCCAGCAATAGCAGTAGCAATAGCATACACACACACAAAAAATAAGCAGGAGAGAGGAGAAAGCCTTTTTTGAGTCAGCCATAATGTGATGTTAAGTAGTCACGTTGTCCATTGCTCCTCGTCAGTATGCCATCATAGTGTACAATGTGACCCGGTTGCTATACGTGTGTAATGTTACCTAGCCTGTGCAATGTTCTTGTGTATGCAATGCAATGCAGTGAGTAATAGGATTGGTACACTATGTACACCAACAGCAGAGGGAATGAATGATAAGGAGCGGATCAAATGCGGACGGAATGTAATTCACTTTTACGATTGTTATTACTATTATATATATATACCATTGTGAATTTTTCAAGCTGTGTGCTCAAGCTGTGTGATGATGAATGACTGGCTGAGTGACTGACTGGTGATGTCTGCTTTTTCTGTAGTCTCAAGGCGTATGTGGTATGGTAATACATTGTAAAATGCTCTAAAAGCGGTGCTGTATGCGGTGCTGTTCTACAGTACAGTAGTAGCCAAATTTGCACGGAGGAAGCCCATGCTGCCGCTCCTTCTGGTAAAAGTTAAGATGGTGATGATGGAGAGCAAGGAGGAAGGGAATATAAGGAGCTGTGTCGGAGAATGTGTCAGTCATTGTTCGTGGAGGGGGCACGTGTGGTCGTTGGATGTTGTTGTTGATGTGAATGACTGATTTGTGGGAGGGATTTATACGAGAGTTACTAAGAAAGAAGTAAGAGTGTCTGTGTGCGTGTGTGGTGATAAGTGATAAGGGACGACAAAGATTTATAGAGATTAACAAAGATTTACCAAGATTCTTATATTGTTGACATGCCAATGGTAGGAGGGAGGATATAAAAGATATGAATTTGAAAGATGATCCATTGAATTTTCGTGAGTAATGAGATGCGGAAAGATGTATTGGCTGAGGACTTTACGTGTTTATCAGTAGTAAAGTTATAGGGACGAATGAGGGCTCACTGGGAAGTATTTGCAGAGCCAGTAGTTTATCCGTTTCGGGGCGTCCGGTAGGTTAGGTGGGAAGAACGTACTGCGAAGAGTGACTGAAATGTTGACGGTGGATAATAATGTGGGTCGTAATTTGTCCGAGTTTTTTTTTGCTGCTACGAATTTGTAATTTAATTAGGAAGGTGGGCAGGGAGGCGAGCGGCTTGTTGCTCTTGTTGCTGTCATGCTGTTGTTGGGTTATTATTTGGAATGGTTGCGGGTCATTCATGATGATGTGCGTGGTTGTCCGCCTTATTGTTATTGTGTGAGAGAGGGGATACCATTGTAACATATTGATGATGGTGGGTGGAGGGACGTGTGTGTGTGTGTGTGTGCAGTTAAGGATGATGGTGGTAGTAGAAGATTAAGAACGCGGAGGCGTACCATATATATTGTGAGAGGTCCAGAATTGACGATGAGTGCGTCGTGGAAGAAAGTGGTGGTGGTGGTGGTGGGTAGGTGGGTTGAATACGTTACGTACGTAATAGAACAGGCAGTGTTGTTCTTCTCTATATGAAATGAACAGTGCACACTTAACCCTCGTCCTACCCGTGACTCATGACGGATTGTCTCTTGTCTATCCCTGATGACGTATACAGTATGCGCAAGGTATTGGAGAACCGATCACTTTCCGATGAGGAGCGTATGGATGCTCTTGAGAACCAGCTGAAGGAAGCCAGATTCTTGGCTGAGGAGGCTGACCGCAAATACGATGAGGTCTTCTATTATTTAAATTACAATTCAAACAGATCTTCCACCTCAACCACATGTTGTTGTTGTTGTTGTGCTACTACTACTACTTCTTCTTTGACCACTGCAATAACAGCTCGTTTACCACCATCCTCGCTTGCCCTCGTGTTATTTTTTTCTTCGAGGATGGATGTTAATCAAGTCTCTAATTATTATAATCTATTATTATTACTATTAGTGTGTACTGAATGTAACTCTTTTGTGAGATTTTTATCTAACTCAAACCCCCAACTGTTTAGGTGAGGTAGCTTTTGTTCCCGGAGTAGGAAATGAGTTGAGGCCGTGCTATTTGTGGGGCCACTCATCGTAATTACGTATTTTTAGGTATATTTTTTGGGATTAATTTAAAGTCGTAACTCTCACTTGCGGAGTACTTGGGCAGAGTACGGGAGTATGAAAATTGATTGAGGGACTGTACCAAACTGTACCGTGAGTTTTACTAGTGCCCTGTGAGGGTGAGGTGTGAACGATGCACAGGAATGTAATGGGTGCTATAGTGCAGCTTTTGGGTGACGCTGACTAGCTAATAGGGTATAGGTTTGCAGAGTTTAAGGTGACTCACAACAGAGATACCTTAAGGTTTTGGAATACTCTCGCTCTCGTTGTGTGGATGAAGAGTTTGAAATTGTTTGTGAGCCGAGGGAAGGCAAAGTGACAGTGATGATGGGTGCCTTATATTACTATAAACACTTTCTCAAGCAAAAAAACGACAAGTCCATATTAGGAAGTATATACATTATTGCTTTTGGGTTAACTGTCTGTTGGCAGAATCCCCAGCGGGAGTTATGTAATAGGGCAGAAGAAGGGTCTTGGTCCTATACGGGGTGGTGTGCAATGAATTGACCTTCAGTGGACGTACATGTCTTGCACAGAGATAGATGGCCAAGTTTATAGATTTGTGTTTGTGGATGACGTTCTGCAATCCGTCAAGATTGGCACACACGGAGCACACATATGTGTGATAACTAACACGCCGCCTTGAGTGGTGTATATATGGATACAAATGTAGCATTAGTGATTGCCTTAAAAAGAAAATTGCCTTTATCGTCTTGTTAAGACTTGCGCACAAGACTGCGGCGGCATCAGAAATGCATGGCTGGCACGGGACATTATTGCATGCTGGAGTAATAATGACGTGCTATTAGTAGTGCTTTTGCTTTTGTGTGCATTCTTGTTTGTTATTACTAATTAATGTTACGTTGCTGCCATTTGGGAAAAAATCATTGAACTTGAGTGATACCATTACAGCACTAACTGAAAATAGTGGTAGTAAAACCATCTAAGAGGCCTTCTCGTTGATTAACAAAGACTCGTGAGAGAGTGTGCGTCTTGGAATGAATTAACGATAACGGATATGTTCCAACTTCTATGACAATATTAATAACTATGGTCCCTGATGGAGTTGCCCAGAAAAAAAAATGACTGATTTGCCCAGTTTGTTCACATTTGATAATAATAATAATAGTAATAACACGAGTGTTTTTTCTTTTGTTTTGTTGTTGTTCTTATTAAAACTGAAATAAACGGATGTGATTGTCATCATGTAACACATACACACTTTTTTGTTTGTTATCCTCCACCACACTACTCTCTGTGTTACTCTCTAGAATTTTTTTTGGGGTTTACATATGGAATAAATTACTGACCTATGCTCTCTGTATGTTATCTCTATTATCTACTTTGACTACTCGCTCCTCCTCCTTCTACTCCACGCGCTCGCCGACTACTACTACTGCTACTACTACGTCTGAAGGTCGCCCGTAAATTAGCCATGGTTGAAGCCGATTTGGAACGTGCGGAAGAGCGTGCCGAAACCGGTGAATCGTGAGTACAAGAATACAGATTTGAATTTTATATAATTGTTTCATTATTTTTTTTTCTACTATTCCTCCTCTTCTCTATTGCCGCCATTTTGCCGGTCTTCAAAGTTTTGATTTGCACCTTTTGTTTTAATTTCCGCCGCCGCCGCCGCAAAATTATATTTGTGTACACAGTTTTCTACTCACTCACACTGTATTTGCTGCTACACAGCAGTCTTTTGACATGACTCTGCTGTGAGTTTGATTATTATTGTGAAGTTTGTTGCATTGCAATGATGAGTGTTCCGTATTTGATATGAACTAATGTTACTTTATGATTATTAGCTTAATTTATTTTTTGAGTACTCATATTGAGTGACCATATTTGTATACTAAGCTGTAAAAAGTTGTGGATGCCTGGTTGGGCTGGAGTGGAAGTTTTTCAGTTCAACTTGAATGTACTTTTAGTACGACAATGGGGGAGATGTGCTTAAAAACGTACGACGAGGCGAGACACAGTTGTACCGATAAAAATATGAATACGGTGATGCATCAAGGCATGCGGGTGAATTGCTCCTATGGCGGTCATCTTGAAATGATGCGCACACCCTCCTGACATTTGCTGGCTCATGATGAAAGGAAAAAAATATTAACAGCAGAGTGGGGATTTGTTTTTGGTCTCATATTTTTGAATGCAATCAAATGAAGACTCACGTAATAAGACGGAAATGCCATGAGCTCGGGTGAAAAATTACTGATTGACTCTCTGAGCGATGAGAAGGAATCAGTGGTTGGAGGCTGGAAAGAGCGGGAATCCCTGAATCGTCCAAAATTTGAAAATGTGGGGAACACTGTAGTAACAACGGCTACACCTGAGAATGCTGGTGTGACACAGTGGCACCGGTGCCGATGGTCGATGAACCATAGCAATAAAGTTTCGGGATTGTGTCAAAGCTGCGTATTATTTTTTGACATGCTGAAGACTTGTTCCAGAGGATCTTACTTTGAAAATTTCCTTCCATCCTTTTGTACTACTTGATTCTATACACCTGAAAAGCTGATTAGTTTCTCCCCCCTTTATGATCACTGAAATTCTCTCATTTGATGAAAACGTTAAGTTTCTTCGTAAGTTGTCCGTCTCGTTGCGTCGTCGTCGGTCGTGGATGACAGTGAACTTGTTTTACTATTTTACTACCGAGCATATATACCCAATGACAAGCATGTTTTGCAGGGACTTTGTACAGTTGAAGAAATGTTGGGGAAAATGGATTGATTGATCGTGTGTGTGTTTGGGAGTTTGTTGTTGATACATCTATTTAGTCCCCAGGATTTCAGTACTGAATCAGCGGAGCATTTCAAAAAGTTTGTTTCTCATGATGGTATTGTTGTTGTTGATGATGATAATGATGATGTTGTTGTTGATAATGAGATTGTCGTTGATCATAATGAGGCTAACTTAGTTTATTTGTTTTTTATTTTTTCGGTTTGTTTGTGTGACTTTTGACGACGTAACACGATTTATTTTCTGCCTGCCCATCTGCTGCCTGTGTGTGTGTTTGTTGTGTGATTTGATTGCTTCCTCGGAAAAAACAACTACAACTACAACTTGTTACAAACTAACTGTTGCCACCACCACCTTGGATGCCGTCGCGACTGCTGATGATGGACCCTGCTTGACTGGGCATGTAGGTGGCCCGAAAGTTAGTAATGATGGAGCAGGACCTAGAAAGAGCCGAGGAACGGGCTGAACATAGCGATGCGTATGTGATTCCAACAAAAAAGGCTTCTACTAATCCTCTTTTTGGCTTTGATTTCCATTGTTTTAACTCCACAATCAGTTTTTCCGTCTGCTGAAGTTTTTGCATGCACAAGAGCTTATAATCGGATTAACTTCTGCGCCATCTTTTCAAGTTTGATTTTGTTTTTGCGGCTTCCTTTAGCTTTGAAACTTTATAATTGCTTCCCTCCTGCCGCTGAATTAATTATTGGGAGTTGTTCTAAATTTGAATCTGTTTTTTTTCTGAACCTTGCAGTAAGATCGTTGAGTTGGAAGAAGAGTTGAGAGTTGTAGGCAACAATCTTAAGTCACTCGAGGTCTCAGAGGAGAAGGTAAGTTGGTCTTTTGAGGCCTTGAATACTCATCATATAAAAAATTATAATATATTTTGTTATTTATATATATTTGTACATGTCATGTATGGAAAAAAAACTTGAATCGAATGTTTTGGTAAAAGGATCAGCGAGGATGAAGTTTAGGATTAAGATGGTAGTAGTACAGAAGAGTAGAACAGCCATGCGTAGTGATGAGTTTAATAAACTTTAATTCTATTTGTAGATTCGCTAAAGCGCACAAATCAGTAGAGTTGACTCAAGTCAGAGATTATATTAGTCAAGAGAAGTCACATAGCCCTGAGGGTTCATTATAACATGGAGGGAATTATTAGACGGATGAATTCCAAACAGATTTTCCAAGGTTAGGTTGAGAAGAGTCTGTTATTATGGGAAGGGAGGCCCTAATTTATTTCACAGTTTTGAAATCAAAGACGGCGGAGACCCCATGGCAATTTATACGCGTATTTATACGTAACGTGTGCTGAGGATGGGCACTTGGAAGAGGCGGATACACTCGTAGAATTTGTTCCTATATCACACTCTTATCCCATGTACATTCACAGTAGCACGATATTTTATATTTCGTAGTTGTAATTTTAGTAGCTTTACAATTTTATCACAAATACATATTACGAATTACATGGTAGACATGACTTCTTCACTCCTATAGTACTAGGAGTACTGCTATTGTACTTTTGTAGGTTAATTGATTGTAGCTTGATCTATATTTTTTTGAAGAAACTTTTCACTCCCATTTGACTCTATGCTAAATACAAGATATGTAGGTTGTGAAACCATTATTAGCTGACCACGAGAACACTTTTATATTGTTTTTGATACTCTGAGTTTGATATTATGACATCATTCCCCCTTCATCGTCGTGCCATCTTGAGAGTATTGGTAATGACGACGCTGGTGACTGGCGTAAGAGCGGATGTTTGCTGATAATAATAATAATAAAATGAACTTTTTTTTTCAACATTAGTCTCGTCAACGTGAAGATGAATTTAAAGAGCAGATTAAGACCATGACTTCCAGGCTGAAGCAGGTACTTACTGCTCCGCAGTGGCCAGAGATATTCACAGTCCTTTTTCCTCTATTTTTTTCTGTCTGAGAATATCATACGTGTCGGACTGACGAGAAAAAGTCTTCTTTGTAAAATCGACTTGTATTTTTCTAAAAGGACGTACAATCAGAGATAGTTTCATGTATATCTCTTCACGCCACGTCATCAACAAGAGTAGAGATTTTTTATATAAAATTTTTTGTAATAATATTGAGTAGTTACCACTACTACTGACTACGGTAAGAAGGTTGTCACCCTCCCTCCTTGAAAATCCCTGATTTTATGTAGTTAGTTTTCTTTGCCCATCTTGTGCTTTTCCCTGGTCAAATTCAACACCCTGAACGTCGTGGAAATGATCCTTTTCGAGTGGCTTTTTTTACCTTGTCGTATCCGCCGCCGCCGCCGGTCCAGTCAAGTGTTTCTTTTCCTTCTACAAATGTGTCCACGTGTCGAGAAATATTTGTAATTGTTTGATACTCGCGTTGTAGAAACTAACGGAAATGATGGTTTAACTGTGGCTCACTAATTATTGTTACTACTGTAGCTATTTGTAAGGATGAGGATGGATTTTTAGGGGAGGATCGATTATGTTTATATGCAGGAACTTGAGGTAGGGCTATGTGAGGGATCGCTCAGGTTGGAAATTAAAATTAATTAAGAGTTTAAGAGTTGAAGTAACAAGAGTTAAATTGCAATAAACTTATGATTGAGATGTTATCATGCTCAGGCAAATCAACGTGAGGAGGAGTATAAGACCCAGATCAAGCTGCTTACGACTCGTCTGAAGGAGGTATTTGGAACAGACATGTGTTGTTGTTCCGTAGTTGCGAGTATTTCCGTTGGTTTTGGTTGTTCAGTTTCCTACTTTTATTTTTTAATGGAATTTTTTGTTTTGGATTTACAAAACAAATTGATATAATTTTTTCTTTCCCCAAAATTTCCGACATTTCCCTCCCCCCACTTGGTGGCTTGGGAAGGGAGAATATTTGTTTTTGAGCAGCCATCACTCCGACAAACTAATTAATCTCGGACGAACTGAATTTATGAGCTGAATATATCCGGCACGCTTTTGGCTTCTGTAAATATCTACTTTGATGATTTGAAAGTTGGATTGAGATTTCGAAGTAATCAGCAAGTATTTTACCGGCAGTATATACTTGAAAGTGTAAGTACGCAACGCAGCAGTTCCCTGCTCAACACAGTGAGCTTAGGCTACACTACAACACCGCAGTAAATTCCCTCCCTTGCACAGTAGAGAGCTCTGCCAGCTTCTACCATGACATGGCGCACAGCGGGTAGAACTCACAGGAAGTTACCCGGGGGTTCGCCTAGTATTGATACTATAATTTTATATTTTTACTTTAGAAAATTTTATTTACAGAGTTGAGTGAAGTGTGCTATTGAGCTTTTATTAGCTATAGTGTTAGCAAGCTGCAAGCCGTAGCCTCAAAATAGCCAGAAAATTAAGGATCTTAATCCAGAGTGTTTCTTCTAGAGTTTTAGTAGTGATCAAGAGATGGTATACATTGATTTGAAATGTTGAGCGCGGCGGAGAATTGTCCTAAAATTACAATTTGTCATCCCTGTGTGATGATGTGTGACTTGTGTGCACTAACCTAAACTATAGTTGATGTTTTTATCAAAACAATTTGTTCAAGTGTTTCAGCCCAAAAAAATAACAAGAATGTAATGTTGACTTGTGTGTGGCGTGCGTATCGAGGGGTAACTTGGCTTGCCCTCATGATGAACTAACATTTGCACGTGTTTTTTTTCTTGTTTTTTCCCTCTGATTTGATTTGACTTCGGATTGGTTGTTGCCTTATCTAAAACGACCTAATGCTGTTGCACCTGATGCTCCACCTAATTGCGAACCCCGCACTAAAGGCTTCACAAATGGAAGAAACCTATTCCATCCAACTACGTGCACTGGGTGATGCGCTGAAAGAAGTAAGTTTCACCGCCCTTTTCATTTTCTTCATTCTTTTGTGGGAATAGTTGCGGAAGTAGGGGCGGGAAATACGGAATGGGCCCAGACAACTTTCTCTCCTTCCATTTCCCCGGAAATTGCTGGGAGAAGTCGTTGAGAGCTCCTGATGTGAGCCCTCACGTTCACATTCCTCCTCCACACCACCCGTAATCGTCACTCCCTATTCCTACGGACTATTTCAGAAACAACTGACTAATGCCCTCAACTGTTCTTATTTCCAACAACAACTCTATCATCATCATCATGCTTTTCCGCTACTGCTAACCAATTCCTTCCTTTCCTCCTGCTTCACTGGCTCTCATCATGTATGGCTACATCGTGCAAACTGGGCTAGGATGGGCAATTGAACCTGGACCTGGAAGGTGTTGTTCGACTTTGAATAATCTAGTCATAGCTAAGCATTACCCCGCTCCACGATAATAGTATAGGGCCATCATACCCAGTCTTCCTTACTGCATGATGGTAGAAGCACATGTCATCCCAGGGTGGTTACCACCACCGTCATGAAGTATATTGGAAACGATGGCTGTCGGCCGCCTCGAGCTACTCGCTAGTACTGCCTGGCTGACCGGTTGGCGGCTACCCGTCATCATCAGTCTCCCTCATTCCGGCACACCCTGCGCCACGGGCACTAGTATATTGGATACGATGGCTGTCGGCCGCCTCGAGCTACTCGCTAGTACTGCCTGGCTGACCGGTTGGCGGCTACCCGTCATCATCAGTCTCCCTCATTCCGGCACACCCTGCGCCACGGGCACAGACACTTTATACTTGCGGTTTAGTACCCCTTTTATGCCGTGGCCGTAACCCGAGTCAGAGGGAATCATCAGCATCATCATCATCATCATCTTCATCCACCTTGAAGTGGAAATTGACGTGGTGGAAGGAGCCATTTCGGATTCCACGACTGGCTCCGCCAAGTTGCGATAATGGAACCTAAGTGCCAGTGTTGGCTGTTTTCATAGCCAACCTGCCGCCGCTCCGTAACCATTAGTATAACGGTGATGGCGGGGGGGGCCCTCGGGGTTTGCCACAATGACGGTCAATGTTGCAGTGGTGAGCATATGCCTTTGCATTCAAGAGGGAACACGGAACTCCTTGATTTGGGGACGTGGAGATGGTTCTTTATTGTGGGCCGCCACCTCTAGCCCGGGACTTTCAAAACTGTGTGTGTAAGGCTGGCCGTATCACGTCTTGTGTATCACGGCAGAATCTCTGAGATTTTCTTTGTGGCTCATTCCCACGTTTAGCCGGCCTAGCATTTAGCGTACGATAAAAGTGATCTGTTTTTATTTTATCTCTTTAGATTTTCAGCGGCGGCCTGAGATTTATGAGATTTAGGCTCTGTCGTTTCAAAGTCACGTCCATAGCGAGCTCCTTCTTGTCTCGACCGGAATGTTTGATTTAGTGGGAAAGTGTGGGAAGGAGCATAGCATATGTCCTGCCGCAGTTGCGGAAGAGAAAGAAAGTTGAATCTGTGTGAGGAGAAATACGGGCAGGGAACACAATAGGCAGTAGGGATCACAATGCTGGTGGACTGGAAGTTGAAAAGTCGAAACTTTCCTCACCATTTTACACTTTGTACTGCGGACGCCGACGCTGGGCAGGCGGCGGATTCGCAGCAGTAATGTTTTTTTTTCAAAGTGAGAAAGTCCAAGAGGAACCGTTTTG
>WJFA01004377.1:0-10847 GCA_009870155.1 Pseudobourletiella spinata | reverse complement strand
CGAGTATGTACTGGCATGTAGGTGGCAGTAGTGTGTGTGTGTGTGTGTGTGTGTGTGTGTGTGTGTGTTTGTGTGTGTGTGTGTGTGTGGGGAAGCTGACTGAGGGAAATAAAAGTTGTGCTGTTCAAATAATTGATCCTTGTGATAATAAGGCATTTTCCCACTATTATTCTAGTGAACTCGAGGGGTGGTGGTGATTGAGGGACCTTGTGTTGCCGTTCATGAAGTGGATGCGCAATTGATACAGTTGCGGTTTAATTAGTCCGCCTCTACTGCTATGGAAGGGATGGATGGGAATGATTGGACAGAGTATTTTTTTTAAGTTGCGTATCACATGATGGTCCAGTTACATTATTGGGCAGGGTTTTTCCGAGTGTGAGGTTAAATAGGATTTTATTTCGAAGTGGCGGAGCGGCGCGGCCCGATCCGGCATGGCCTCTGTGTTGTGACAGTTGAGACTGTGAGGATCTTGAAATTAGCTGGGAGATGGTGGAGATGGAATTATGGTGTGAATTAGTGTGGACATGAGAGACTTTCAAGGCTGGTCATCCACCGAGTAAGTAAGTCGTGAAAGCGGAGAGTGCGGAAGGTTGAATTCCTTCTCATTCTCACTCTCTCACCAGATCCTCCTGGGTATGGAGATGGAAAGGGGCATGCACTCTGGTCACGGTCTCATTTATATAGATATGACCCACTGCCATGTACTGTGTGCTAACTACTGCGCCGTTCCCAAGGGATTGTGTGCGTTGAGGTCTCACAGTCAAGTCAGCTCGGGCGCGGGAGGAGGATATAGGCTCATCCATCGCACATTGCCGAATCTCCCCGGCGGTGGAGTGCAGTGTATATGCACAGCCTCTGGTGGCTCTGAGGAATTATACAAGTTTTGAAAAGTTTCCCACTCCGTGTCATCACCCTCCACGCCACGTCCAAATGTTCCCCTTTGTCAGTGGACTTTGAAAGGCGGCATGCAAATAATGAATCGGTATTTTCTGACGAGGGCATTACTACATGATCGTGTCGTGTGTGCAATTTAGCTTGGGCGCACGGCCGTAGCACTGCACTTCAACTACCACCCAACCCAGACACAAGAATGCAATGGCGAGGAAGAGAAATGGAAGGAAATCATGGTGACATTGTTCCATGCTAGTCGTTCATTACAGGGGCGTCTCAGTCTCAGTCAGTCTCTCCGCAATGCTACTGATTGTTGGGACAAATTTGCTCGCACCTCATCCATACACTGTGTGTCCCAGCAGTACAGTCTTCCATCATTTCCCCGCGCTCGCTCCGCATCCTCTCAGCCTCACAGTCTCCTCCCCCTTCCTCAACCTTGATCGTCTTTGCCTTTGCCTCCGTACATGGCACGCACACGGTACTTTGCTGGGGTAGACGATGGTAGTCGTGGGGGAGATGATGATGATGATGATGATGATGAAGAAGAAGACGAAACCGTAACAGGTTTTTCTGTAGGGCATCTCCGTTAGAATGATGGTGATGATGATGCATTGTGAGGGTTGCTCCTTCGTAGGTAAGTTTTATAGAGTCCGGAAGGGAACGTAGTATGAGATGAGGTGTGGTGGGCATGCTATGTGGAAGTGGAAGAGGTTGGGGAAAATTACACGAGGTCTCATATGCCCGCGAGCATTGTGAGACTGGGCACACACACACACGCACACACACATACGCGCACACACTTCCACATACATACAAACCCACGTTCACACTGGCACAGTTACATGAGCGCAGCGCATTAACACATATCTGCGATTCTCATATAATAATCCTCCTCCTCACTCTCTCACTCAGACTGTGAGAGAGGGAGTAAAAGACGAAAAGTTGCATGTAGGCGCGCACATTGTGTACACACAGATGATGGGCGCATTCGGTCAAGAACTACTACTAGGCAACTGTACTACACACAAATACAAGCTCGCGCAGTGTGTTAAATGGGCACACAATGCGTAGCTCTATACTTTCGGACTCGCGCACGCACGAACGCACACAAGTGCAGCTAGGTATGCACTCCTGCACACGAAGACACACGCACACACCGGCAGACATTACCCGACCATCCCGACAGCCTGTAATGAGAATCGACCGTGAAGAATGGATGGTGGTGGTATGTACGTATTTTTTTTTGTATGGGAAAATAAAGGGGTAAAAAATTGTCAAGATTCTTGTTGATGTAGGCAGGTAAGGTATAGTGTAAAAGTGTTCGTATAATCCATATGGATTCCATATGTTTAATGTGTGTGTGTGTGTGTGCGTGTGTATTTATGTGTAAGGTGATCCCTTAAGGGTTATGGGAAACATGGGCCAGTTTCCTTATTGTACGAATCTTCCCTTTTTCTTTCCCTCCTCCTCGGGCTATAATGGCCGTTGCAGGTGGTTCGGTGGAAGTTGGGAGGATGTGTAGGAAAAGTATAGTCGTAGCTCCCGTCCCGTCGCTTTTGTTACCTGGCTATGGCATCATTATTGGATGCAGTTGTGGAGCTTCTTTCTTGTATCTCCGAGACCAAGTATGAATGCTAACTCCCGCCAAGGCGGGGACACGGTAATTTTTGACGAGAGCCTTCACAATTTACTATGCAAATATTGTCTCTTCCCTTTGGAATGGATGATACGCTTCTCTTTGGGAGTCGTGGTAGTACGAACGGACTACAAAATTGTCCGTTCCATCCAAGAGGTCTTGAATATGGAGGTTCAACTGGACACTTAATACTACAAACTATCTTACGTAACAATATGGATAAGTTAGTTCTGCGTGTGTCTGACTGAAATGACTGTGAGCTCAGTGCTAACAGAGTGAGAGAGTATAAGGCACGTCCTTGTCGGCGGACAGTGTTCATATGTGTGAGCAGGCAGCAGCAGCAGCAGCTGGTTGGGATGGATATACATGTATTTATACATGTATATAAATGCGCAGCGGCAAGCTCGGCACGGCAGTGGGAATTAGTTTTTTCCTACACCCGTACTTTGTCACGTTAAAAGGCTGGGGCGTGGGGATGAGCGCGGCGAGAGGAGAGGGAGAAGCTACAGTGCGTCCCAGCCCGTGGCCTGCCTGGCCTAATGATGAAAGCGGGTAATGAGAGGAGCAGTAATAATAAAGGCAATAACTATTATATTGGGACCATTAAGGTGGGGGACAAGGGAAGGGATTCGGTGGGAGCAGGCGGCAAATGCCTGGATGAAGTTGAACCGGGCAAAATAATGGCGTGCGGGGAGGTGGATTTTTCTGTGAGAGTTTACAGTTCCCAGTAATAATTTCCCTCCTCCCAGCCAACGCGTTCCATTCGTGGGAGGAAGTAAAGTATGAGCAGCGTCGCTTCTCCATTTACTTAAATAATAAAAGTAGAAATAATGAAAGTAATACTCTGTGGCATCTCCCCTGATTGCTTTTTTTGTCTCCACCTGAAAGAGGTGTGGACATGGAATTGTTTATTGTATTGTTGTTTTTATTTTTGTTAATTTTATTATTATCATTATTGTGATTAATTATTATTATTATTATAACTTTTATTATTTTTTTTATTATTAATATTATTATTAATTATTATTATTATTTTTATTATTAATATTATTATTAATTATTTTAATTTTTATTTTTAGTACTAATATTCCAGTAAATATCAATACAAGTTTGGCAGTGCGGGTGGCGACGGGGTGGGGGGCTTGGAGATGATATTGAACTTTTATTGATTTATTTACTCCGCTATTCCAAGGGATCATTATTGTTATAATTAATACGGGATGGAGTAATGCTGGGAAAGTTGCTCCCTATGGGCGGAATCCCTATTATTATTATTATTCGTGAAATTTGGTCGGCGCCGAGTACATTTTTCTTGCATGAACTCTCTTCATCTGCCGGTTACAACATGTTGGACATTGTGGCTAGGGAAACTACTACTGTGAGCGGTTAAGTTGAAAAGTTTTGAACTGTTTGGAACTTACTCGATGGTGGCATCAATAATAGTAATAATAATAACAAGTACGAGCTTGGACCTCTCAGGATCCGCATCACAAAGGGAATTTTCTGAGAGTTAGAGTCCCCTGGAAACTGACTGAAGTTGAATACATGACTCGTCGTAGTTCTGGATGGAAATAGTGTGCGTTTGTCCGTGTGTATTGTTAAGCATGACTTATATATAGTTGTGTGGTTGTACACTGTGTGTGTGTGTGTGTGTATGTATGCGCATGTTCGTTTATAATTTTAAGGGGGAAGAGTTGGTGGATTTACCGTCGACATCGCCGTCGTATCATCTATCCAAAGCTGAAGTTACAAATGTACGTTACGTTCCGTACTACTCGGGGCTCCTGGTTCCTGCTTTATGACTTTTCCCTTCGTTTTCAGTAATAATAAAGAGGGACGACAGAAAAAGTTGAGTACATGTCTCCCGTACACACTGCGGATACATATGGCAAGTTTGTTGTGGGCGTGGAGGGGTTTTAGATACTTGCTTCGTATATTCCGGCGAGCCGGGATCGATGGATGTGTGTGTGTGTTTGTGTGTGTGTGTGTGTGTGTGTGTGTGTGTCTGTGTGGGGATACTGAACAAGGGCTCGTACTATATATTTCCTCCAATGGTCCTGTAACCCTATTATTTTTCCACAGACGCTCACTCACGTACACACATTTTGAGTTAATCGAGACGGCGGCAGTGGCGGACCGAGGGGGAGATTTTTTCCTGAGAAAGACCGTGTGGATATGAGTGTGTGTGTGTCTGTGTATTGCGTATTAGTTTCTAAAAATATCTTCCACACTCTCTTTCGCGGATGTTACGCCGAGGTTTTTCATTCACAGAATTTCAATGGTGATGTTTTTGTTATACTGTTGTTAATGCTGCTCCTGCTACTATTACTGTAGTAGGCTCCTTGATCTTGGTCGGAATTGTTTGGTGTGATGATGTGAAAGGGGATTTTGAAGCTCAAGTGTCGGAAATGGAGTGGATGGTTTGCATATTTATATTGTATATGGGAGCATGTGCGTGTTCGTGCTTGTGTGTGTGTGTGTGTGTGTGTGTGTGTGTTCCGGCTGAATATGTTTACTGCAAGAGGATGTTTGCATTAATCATGGAGACAATGTAGCCATCCGCGTCGTCTATCCCTGACTCCACTGACTGACTGGCTGAGAATCTCCTTGAGTATTCTTCGTACCCCTTTTCACAACATTTGTCTGTAGTGAAGAGGACGTAAAAAAATTGTTTCAACTATATGCTTTTCACTTTTAGGACGAAAAGGAGACTGTGTGTACATCCATATAAATGTTGGATATTCATATGGAATTTGTTGAGAGTGTGGAGAGTGTGAGTTTGGTGAAGCGCAGAGCTCACACAGTGAGCGAGTTCGCGTCGTATGGGATTTGAATGATGAAACTAGGTTGAATGACTGTGGCTTGTGCTCTGGTGATGGCGGTTATGGCAGGAGCATTGCCATTGCTGCTGCCTGTACTCACTGCTTGGGGAAAGTTTAGGGTGATTATCAAAGTTTTGAGGTTACTTTATGAGCTATATAAGTTAGTTGAGGAAAGAGCAGGACTATGCTATAGCTTGGGATTCAATGCAATGCAATGGTTGTGGTGGTCGTGGTGGTAGAAGGAAGGGCTCGAGGAATGGAATATGCTGTTTGTATTGATTTTTCGAGCTGTGTTCCTCTCCTGTGAGTACATATGTCCGTGCGGGATATTTGTAAATGTAGTATGTACATATATATATACACACACACACTAATATATCGTCTGGGAGGTGGCTTCTTCTTACATGTATGAGCGCCTCCTCACAGTTTGAGTTGAAGCAGAAAATCTCGAGTGTGTTAACTTTTAATGAGGGCACATTGTTTCTATGGAGGAAGCCAAGTGGAACAAGTAAATTAGCCTCACGGTATCACACAAATTGTGAAAATCCACGTCTTCTTCAGGCATGGATCCATCCGCAGTAGTTGTTCATGGATATATGGTCGGTCCTATGGTTGTGTGTGTGTGTGTGTGTGTGTGGGGCTCAAGGGCACCCCGCTCGGGTCAGCCGTAGAGGTCGTCCTTGTCGGTTTCATGTGGCAGTTGGCAGTTTAAGTTGGCTTGGGGTGTGTGTGTGTGTGTGTATGTGTATTAGGAGCGAAGCGGGTGGAGGATCGAGCTCCAGGAATTTTGTGGTCGCAGCACTGGCTCATAGACTTCCCTGGAGAAATACAAGCACTGTGTGTGTGTGTGTGTGTGTGTACAAAATACAAAATTCGGGGAAATGGGGCGTGGATGTTGATGCAATTAGCTGGATACTCCACTGCTTTAGACAGTAATTAATTAGTTGTTTGTTGAAGAAGTCTTAGGGAAATCCAATCGGGGAAACTTTGGATTTCTTTATACTCTGGAGGAGGAGGAGGAGGAGGAGGAGGGGAAATCGAGCTGGGGTAGGAGGCGATGTGGGTGACCAAGGGCTACGATTGGATTATGATGAGTGATCCTCGTGTGAAAATCTGCTTGCTCTCGGCGACGGAGGCCGTATCATGAGGGTGTGAAAATCTGGTGAGCTTTAACAGGTGAGAGAGTGGCGCCTAGGCTGTGTGGGTATAATGTAGTATATGTGTGGAAGCACATGCATGTGTTATAATGGATAAGGGTGAGGAGGAGGAGGAGGACCTCTGGGAAGGCAACGGCTTTTACCATTGTGATTATTATAATGAATTACGTCGGATCACGCAGTCCTCCCGGCGTGGCCTCCACAGGTAGACTCGGAGAAGTTCCAGGAGGATTAGGATTTCTCGCAATGGGATGGAGCGTAAAGAGCGGCGGGATTATGTCTGTGCAGTATGAGGAATGAGCGCGCTAATGCACACTGTTGGATGGCCGGCTGGCTGGAGTGAGGAGAGGATGAGTCTGTGCCGTCACGGTTTCGGATGGATGCGACAGCTGAAGGGGACGAGGAGGAGGTATATATATAGGGGACGAGAGGGAAGCTGCTGGGCTAATGTGGTTAGCCTGCTTGACATGGCCCCTGACGTCACTTGTCAGTCGGCTCAAGTGGCCGGCCTTATCCAGCAGGGTAATAGAATTAATTGCCAGAAAGTTAATCAGGCTTCATTGACCTCCCGGAGGAGCAGGCTGGGGTGATCTCACCTGCTCCCTCTTGTCCACAACAAGTAATAGTAATAATACTGGACTGTGCACTGTACCACCACTGGGATGACTCATCCCCTTCTATATATGCTAGAGCTACTTCCACCCCGACTGATCTTATCAGTCTGATCAGTGAGCATTTCGCAGTGATGATCCCGTCGTCGCTGTGTAACTTGGGTGAGTGTCTCTTGTTGTTGTTGCTGTTGAGTGAAGGCATTGTCGCGAACTCACGATTCGCTCAAATGAGCCAGGCTCAAAGGAGCCCATACGATCAGCCTCCTGTCAGTTGCTTTGTGGAGTTTTGAGGGAGGAAGGGAAGGCTGGTGTGCGCACATGTGTGTGTATATACATATGTGCTGGTGTGCGTGCTGAGTGAGGGCATTATAATCGTGGTAATGATAGTTGATGTTGTTGATGAACGAGGAGTTATCATCATCCGCCTGTGGAAATTCCTATAATAAAATAAAGTATGCAGGGTTTCCCAAAATGATATTGTCATATTGATTTTGCCCCGGGTGTCTGAATGCCTCTCTGAATGATTTTGGTCGCAATCGATCGAAAGTTACTCTGTGGAACTGCTACAGACTCGGCGGCTATTGCAATTATGCTGAAATAAAAATTCAAAAGCAGAAACCTGCGACTATCTGTCAGTTTGTCGTGGTTCGGTACTACGAAGTGACGTCGACCTTTTTTGAAAAGCACCCAAGGGGGGACCCTCGGATGGATTAAAATCCTTACGGGAAATTAATTTCCTATTAAAATATTCCTAAAATTAAAAAAATAATTTAAATTCCCAAATTTCATAATCTGAAATCAAACACGCCGCGGGACGTGTGGTTGGGACTTGAGGTAGCGCCAAAAGCGATGCATATGGGTTCAGGCGGCACTACCGTATCTATCAAATGCGCTATTGCGCATGTCCCTGTTCCATCTGGTGTAGGGGTTACGGACAGGAAAGGTCACTGGTCAGGATATCGTTAAAATAGCATGTGGTTTGCGCGACATTACGCATGTAACTTGGTATTTGATTATTATTTTTATTATTATTATTATTATTATGAACATAATTTATTCCGGGCCAAGTGTTAGGCTTTGTGTAGCTATAGTTCCATTGCACTAGTATTTATTTTAATATTCATGTAATTCGTATAAGGTCCCTCTTGGCTGGGCGCCGGCCGGACTGCGGATATACTACGTAGCTATATGTGAGTGTTCGTCCGAATTCGAAGATGTTTTAAAGCAAGAGGTGATAGTGGTGTTTGTGGTGGTGGTGGTGGTAGGAATAAGTAACATTATCCTGTGATAATATGAAATTGCAAAGTTTCTTCTTGACAGCTTCGTACAAAAGCTGTGCAGTTGGTCTACTTATCAAGTTGTGGGGAGCGCGTGTTGGTTAGGAAAAACTGACAGGACAGGGAATACATTACTAACTGCTATTAAGATTATTATTATTCTGAGTATCAGTGCTATTGTGAGGCTGAGAGAGAGAGAGAGAGAGAGAGAGCGTGAGTAGTATTTCTCTGCCATAAAGGATTGAGAAGGGAATGATAAGTTATGAAAATATATGTCCCATTTCCTTTGTCATCATCGTCATCGTCATCATCATCATCATCATTATAAATATATGCGGCTAATATTCTTGGGCCTTAATCTCTGCACAGGGACGTGATAGGGTATTCGTGGAAGAAACTTTGTCTCTCGTGGTGGTCAAAAAAGAGTGTGAGATGAAAGGCTGTAAATGATGTAACTTTGTGAGTTGAGGTAGATAAAGCACAAACGTGTTTGTATGTGTGTGTGTGTGTGTGTGGATGTGGATGGGATGTATAATAATGCATGTGCTAGTGTAAGGGTAGGTGGATAATATGCGTCTGTTTGAATGACTTGAAGGCGAACTTAAACATGATTGTGAGTAAGACTTGATATGCAGGAGGAGGAGGAGGAATATGTGATGTCAGTAAGGTTGTACATTGTCCTGGTGAAGGATTATGAATTATATAAAAGGCTGTTGGAAAAAGAAGCTTGGCGGAATGCATGATCCCACAGTGAGAGACAGAGAGGGAGAAGATACTGTGCTGGGTGATGGGTTGAGGCCGGCCAAGTGTCTCGTTGAGACGCTCATCATCCTGGTGTATGCTGGGATGTGGGACGGACTTAAGAAACGCCACTGCCACTGCTCTTGGCACGGACGGTCTTCGTGGCTTAATTGGAAGTCAACTCGTGGTGGCTCGAGTGTTTTGTTTGATATCATGCGCGCCGCATTGCTCCATCTCGTTAATAGTCAGGATGATGGACTCCCAAGTTCGGAATTGTTGTATTTTTGTTCATTTTACCATTAGGGTTGAGCGGGGATCGTCACGGTGATTGTGGTGAAGAAGATGGTTGCTGTCGGATTAAAATGTGTGTATTAAGGTATTAACTAATGAGTCGTTTAAAAATATTCTCAGTGATTTTCGGTCCGTATCAGTAGATTAGGAATATTGTGATGACTTTAGTATGTTATTATTCTGCTATTATTATTACTATTATTATTATTAGCATTATCATTAAATTACTATAGTACTGCGACGGATATGCGCTCCAAGAACTGCGTCTGCTCCGGAAGAAAGATGATGAAAGCAATTACTGTTTCCCTAATGCATCTATTCCTCAAATATCTTCCGCTCAAGCTCACATTATTGAGGTAGGGAGGTAGGCAGGGAGCAGGAGTAACGTCAGGGGGATGCGACGGGGTTTACGCATTATTATTATTATTATTATTATTATTATTATGATTATTCCGCTGTGAGTTTCAGCCCTGTCCTTACTGGCCCTGTTGCGTCCTAGGTCGTCGTGGTCTCGTGGTACGGAACGCTTTGTTCAACTTCATTTTGCTTTTTTCTCCGTGGCATCTATTACACTGTTGCCCCGGGGATATTTCCCCTCTTTCACGCGCCTCCATCATTGTCAACCTTGCTGCGGGCGGAACTACTCTTATGAGAGGATGACTGGGCTGCCAACCATGTATTATTTACTGCACTTACTGGTTGTTTTTGTACGTATGTATGCATATGGGGTGGTGGTTGGTGCTTGTACCAACTAGAAGCCATAGCACGGGCTGCTGTGAGGAGTATTGGATGCATGTGCATGCATGCATACATATATACATGTATATTGGGATGATTTTAATACTGTTTGTGTAATTTGAGTGATGTTCCTCCCTAGCCTGCTCGCTTATCTCCCTTTGTCTGCTGATGCTGATGTTGCTGCTGCTGCTGACAGATGAGATGAGAGTTTTGGGCTGGCATAAAGAAAAGGGAAAGAGAGAGAGAGAGAGAGAGCAAGAGATTTGTACTTGCCACACCGCTGGGCCGCCACTGCTCCTTATCGGTCTTTCTTATTACTGGGTTTTATTGTGAGGAAAAACAAGTTGAAGCGACCACTATAATGAAGAAATGGAATATGCTATGATGGGAGAAGTGGGGCTCACAGTCACAGACAGTCGTCGTGTCTCGCATTTTCAGTCAGTCAGATTTTTCACTATGTTGCTGGTGGGATATTTTAACACGGGGATATCATCACCATCGTCATCATCTTCATCATCAGCACCATCATAATCATGAGCATGAGCATGGTGCTGCTGAGAGTTGCTAATTTTTTTTTTGTTCTTCTGCCGAGACGGACGGATCTGTGATAATTATCAATTTGAATGGGAGAGGAAGGGAGGCGAAAACACTCAAATTGCTCATGCATGGGCTCAAGTACTCCG
>WJFA01004376.1:0-10848 GCA_009870155.1 Pseudobourletiella spinata | reverse complement strand
TGTTATGGAAAACGTGTGGAGTTCAGTAAATTGGAAGCCTTTGATCATAACTGCTCGGACTGTTGCCAATTTATAATTACTACTACTATTATTATTTTTATGATTATTATTGAAATTAAAACTTGTTTGTCGGTGTGTAGCGTGAAGGAAGGAAGGAGAGTAGTCCGTGTGTGTGTATGTGTGTCTGTATAGGCTTGCCTGCTCCACTTTTAGCGGAGCAGACAGAACCACAGCAAGCAACAGGAGCAACAGGTGCGGGAGCAGGAGCATGCGATAATTAGTCACTTCACTTTTACTTGGCTCTTTTCCCCGGCAAACTACATGGCCTCACACGTTTGAACAAGACGGAGAAGAAGAAGACAACCCAGAGGGGATTATAGTGCATGGACTTGGGCCACCAGACTCATAAACTAAGTCGGCATGTAGGCTGCATTTACATGATGGGCTCTTTACATTCACAGGATTGGAGGATGGATGCGTATCGAAGTAGATGCGTAGTACTTGAATTAGCATTTACCCATACGATGATAATTGTGCAAACTTTTATGTTCTCAACTTATCAGCACCGGTGCGGCATACGGGGAAAAAAGCGGGGCTCACGTGTAAACTCACTTCAGTTTCAGTTGCTCATCAAGATGAAGATGATGATGAAGAAGATGATGCGGATGATGATGGTGTTGAAGAGGGAGACGAAAGACGAAGAGGAATATTGCCTGGAGCAAAAAACTCTGGCTTTTGCACGGTGTCATACACCTCTCGCTCTTTCTTTCCCCGTATGTGTACCTACACGGCTAGTGGATGACGTTGAGTAAATGGTTAGGTGTGTGTGTGTGTGTGTTTATGTTTGTGTGAATGAGAAATATTAGTCATGATTAGCGGAGCCGTAACGCATAAAATTTGATGCGTGTCGCTTGGAAACTCTATGGTAATTGACTGGGTGAATGAAGGAATTATGTTTGCTTTATTAAGTCTACTCTGCTGTAGCAGCCCTCTCCCCCACCTCACACCAGTCATACAGTGAGTCTCTTTCCCCTCCGCTCTCTGACCTAGAATTGTTGGTTGGTGGTGCTAAACTTTCAGTTTTCACTCAATCATAAGCTCCATTTGGAAAGCCAATAACTTTGAGTTCTGCCAGCGCAGGCATACTGGACTGTTGATAATGTTATGGGCTGGTGATGATGTCCTGCAAAGTTTTTAACCTTATTTATTGCATATACTACTTACTTATCCAAGTGACGATCCATGGCCAATCGGAAGGTATGTAGAGGAATCCATGCAGAGAATTTACGTTTATTTAATTGAAGGGAATTTAGTTCAGGTCGCGGGGACGGGAGAATGAGTAATTTTCCGACTGTTTTTTATTTTGGTTTCCGTATATATTTTAGTATCACATGTTTGAATCTGTTATGATAGGGTATCCGTCCGTGTAACCGCTTCTCTAAAGCCACACACACACGCACACACACACACTGATAACAAAACCACTGCCGCTTATTCCCACACAGAGGCTCATAAACTTTAATTAAAGCCAACCGTGACTCGTGCGAAGATGATGGACAAGAATGCGGGATTCTAGCGTGTGCATAAGGGCTGGTGCAGAACATAGAGTTACGAAATAGGCGGAAACAGCGGAAAGATTTGTGTGCAAAGTGGAGCCGTTCAGATCTTAATTAGAGGTAATTATGGACAAGAAGAAAAAAAAGTCGGTCGTTTGATCATGATCACGTTGCTGTATGTATGGACTTGGGGCGGCAGCATGCAGGGGCTGGGCTGTAAATAGTATGAAGTGATTTGCAAGTTTTCAGCTTGTCATTATTGCCTAATCTGTGCGCGGCACGTCACACTCCAGTGTACGTGTTCCGAAAAAAGGCTTGAAATAACCACAGGCTTGCGTACAGGCGTTATAAGATATTCTTGCACATTTCCACACCTAACTTCCTTTGCCTTGTGCTTCTGGGAGCCGGTGGTGGTGGTGGAAAACTGCAAAAGAGTTTATGGTCCCACAACGGTACTAATTTGAATTTACCGTGTGTCTTATGGACGTGCGACTCACTGATTTTTTCACACCTCTCTCATTGTGTCGCATCTAGTGTCACCGGTGGTGATGATGATGATGGCGACGGGAGTAAATCTGATGGTTATTTCTTACCGTTTTTTACAGGAGATCCTCGGGCAAATCATGTGCATGTGTAGAGTGCATTAAGTCAGTCCTGCTTAATGCCATCCAGTCAAGACTGATGGACAAGATGAGCAATAACCGTGGTGAGACAATGGCAGGTGGATGACGGAATTACAAGATTGAGGAAAGGTGTGCATAAGAATGGAGAGGAGGATTTTAATGTAATAGATGGGCTGATTACGATGAAGGCACACGTGCGCATCCATTGTACTACAGTACAATTTGCCCATTGTAGATAATGATGGGGATGAGCGGGAGGGATGATTTTTGTAATTTTGCCGAAACCTAGTAGTTATTTCGGAACGTAGCGTAATACTCCTTGCTGCGAGAGCTTTTTCTTGTTGTTGTCATGCATATCTTGTGTAAATCAATTAGTATGGGAAATTGTCCTTTGCTGTGTTACTATTGCATTTGGCCGGCCTTCGGAACAGTTCGTTTCATTTGGACAACAACATGGTGGAATTTGATTTAGTTCGCTTAATTTTACGATTTTGGGTGTGTGGTTGGTAAGCCCATGTGATTAAGGGCAGAAACTGCAACAACCCTTTTGATCTGTAACCTACAACTTGTTCCGAATGATACTGATAATTCTGATAAATTCACTCCGAGTGAATTTATTTAATGGCTCACCATATATTACAGTGGATTTTTAGTGGGAAAAATTACCATTTTTGAAAGTACCGTCATGTGAGTCTCTCTGAATGAGTGTAGTGTTGAGACATTTGTTAGACGGTGACAGATGACAGACCGCATGCTGGGCAGGCATTTTCCAACGCATTATTTTTCTTTTCATATGATTATCAGTAGTATCAAGAAGTGTTCAAGTAGAGGGACAAGTTGCAATAAAAACTTAATGTTGCCTGGAAAATAAAACTGATTAACGTTCCCATTGGAACTTTTCACTTTTTGTTTCATTCTGGTTCAAACAATACAGAAATTTGCAAATACAGATCATCAACTTGTTTTTGTCACACGCACAAGTTCTGTTGTCGTTGTGGGCTATCGGCATCGGCAGTGTAGTGCAGCAGCAGCAAAGCATCTCTCGTTCTTGCCTCTTGTCCTTTGTCGGTTTAGAGAAATTGTGTACCAAGATTACTCCAATAATTAATTCTATTTAATAGTTGAATACGGAATCGCATTAGTTGTGATTTTTGGTCAAGTGCTCAAATTGATTTTTCCATTAGCAAGTACAGTAGATCCGTACGGCTATATATCATAAAAAAATTCTGAAACTTTTCATCTTAATCAACGCAGTTGTTCCAGATTTAGGGACAGGAACCATCAGCAATTAGCTCTGATTTCCAGTAAATACTGTTAGTAGTTTAACTTGTAACATAAAAAATGGCCAATCGGGAGAACAGTTCGACGAAACTAGCGTCCCCGTGGAGGTTCCGAGACGGCAACGAGTACCTCGTGTCGCTTTCGATAAACGAGAAGCCGAAATGGATCTCAGTTTTATTGTCTGACAAGATTACAGCTGAGGAATGGAGCGGTCAATTTGACCTGAAATGTAAGCCACTGTTATGACGTTCACACACACTCCGCACACCCTCTGCCAGACCTATAGGTACAAATTAACACCATTTTAGAGAGAAAAGAACAGCTCATGGTGTTAAATCCCATTAAATATGGGCGTAGAATTGACGCTATTTCGTAATTACTAGTGTAGCGTCTCTCGCAATACTATACGCGTTTCCCCCCAACTTTTTGGCACTGCACATATGAAGATCTTTGCCAATGTATTCACGCCACGCTTGACAGTGTCTGAAGGGCAAGCAAGTCTAGCTTAGCAAATCATAATAAGGTTCAACGTATATCACCTGTAGCACCCACCTATCCCTCACACCAGCGTGCGAGAAAAACCACCAAGATAGCTCCAGGGTTTTCACATACATATATCCCACACCCTCGCGAAACCATAGGAAAGTACAAGATTTAATGTGGATTAATTCATCCCACATATATATTCTCTCCGCAGACATCGAAATCTTGACACAGCGGACAGGGAATTACAAGCCCTTTGATACTTTTCTGGCCATGCTCAAGTCGGCAATTCTGAAGGTAAGTGATGATCCCCCTCCACGCCCTCCTAGGCACATCATCAACAACAGTAGCCATACAGCCAGCTCTCAGTCAGTCAGTCAGTCAGTCAGACTCATTTCCGTTTTCTCTCTCATATGTGCGCTCCTTATTATTACAATTTCCCCTCAAGTTTTTCCCAATTTCAATGTCTTTGCCACTGGCTCAATTCAAGCCCCTCTCGCTCTCTGTGGGTGTGGTTCGCCATAACACTTGACCAATTCCCTTGCCCAGCCTCGTACAGATCACATCGTCATAGTCATTTCAGAGGAAACGGGTTCACCCAGTATCAACAAACCATTGTTTTTGGGCAGGTGCACCACAGGAGCATGAACGAGGAGGAATATGAACGAGAAACTTGCGTATGCGAGAGCACATAGGGGGCAACAAATAAAATTTGAACAACATAAAACGCGAAATGCATCAATGTAATACGCACACGCTCCTTTTGAGAACAGGAGCATACATGGTGGGTCTGTCCAGTGACCTTGGACTTGGTGAGAAGAATGCATAATTAGAACAAAAGATAAACTGCGCGGCAGGTAACAGGGTTAATGAATCCTGCGGCGTGATCAAAAACCAATAGAAAGGAATTACAAGCACACTACAATACAACAACCACCACCAGCACCACTCACACTAGTTCCCTTCGAACCAGAAGAAAATATAAGAGAGTCTCCTGGGAGAGCACCAATAAAAATATTTTCTCTTCTCGCATACACACACACACACACACACACACACACACAAACAGTGCACACTGAGACCGAGAACGAGTTACCACCATATAAATTAACAGAATCAACATTATTATTGATATAAAACTCTCGGCCTGGTTGGAAAAACTTACTGGGAAAAAACTATCGTCACGACTCGATCATGCAGAAAAACTCAAAGGGATGCTTACAGACACACTCACATGCCCTGCTCGTGAACTGAAAAACAGCGGGAACATGCCCAAGTCCGAGGCGCATGTGTAGAAACGCATATACCTGCTAATTTATATGGTACGTTGAGCAAGATGAATTGAATTCATTTCGAATTCCCCTCACACACACACACGCCAACAAATTAGCGACCAGAGCAATTTTTCAACCCTGTTATTGTTTTCCGAGTGTGAGATTCAGTTTCTCAATATCCTCATGATTTTCGATACAGAAAAGCGACTCCGTCACCTTGGACCTCATGTCCTACGACGACTTGCTCACGCTCAAAAACCTCAAGAGTCGACTGGGCCCGACGGCGTCCACTGAGCTCAACTTGGGCCCGAATCTCGCCAAGTTTGATGACAACAACTCCGACCCTGAGCGTCTCCAGACAAATAATAATAATAAACGAACGAGCAGATACCTCATCATAACTTATGTGGCTGAGTTTGACAAGTAATAGCCTATGCTATGGCTTTTAAAAATTCCACAGGATCAACTCTCACATGTTCGTAAATGAACCATTCTCTCATTCCAGAGTCCACTATCCCCTACCGCTCAAGTACACCGGCTTCCCGGATGCCACCGTGATGCAGCAAACTATACAAAAGCTCAGATCGGAAGTCCAGCAGTTGAAAATGGCCAATACGGATCTAATTGTACAGTTACAGTCCGGGCTCAAATCGGACAGTAGAAGGAAGTACGGGAGAGCTCTAAAAGTCACAGACTCTAGCGAATTGGACAGTACCGGCGGTGGCACGGATTCCGAAACGGATTTCCCCACCCGGCGTGATTCGAGGCGGGATATTAGCCAGGAAAAATTTCAGTCTTTAGCAAAGATGGTGAAGGATCTGGAGTCACGGATGGAGGAGGAGCGCCTTGGCCACAAGGATCAAATGGTGCGGCTCGAGGCGGAAAATGAATTCTTAAGGAACAAAGTAGGCTATGATTTTTTCTCTCCTCCTCGTCTTCTTCATCTCTCTTGTGAGCTTGACAAGTTCTTTCCCTGTTATTAAGCCAGCGGTTCTGATATGATCGCTCAAAAAGTCAAAGCCTGCTCTGAATTGCTCATTTGCATGGATCGAACATGTAGAAAGTAGTAATTGTGTGGTCATCTCTATGGGGTACAAAGGAGCATCCATATGTGGTCCGTTCTAATATGTTTTCCTCCCCTGAGAGTGAGTGCGTTGTGAGCCGATGATCAATGTGAGTGCGCCTCCGTTTGGAGCTTCATATATGCTCATGAATGAGGAGGAAGGATTTTTTCTTAAAAATAATCATGTCCGGTTTTTACCCTCGCGGAGCAATTTATTTCAATCATGCTAAGAAGAGTGAGTTTGTTTGCTTTACGGGACCGAACATTACCGCAAGGGATGATGATATGTGTGGAAGTTGCTCTTGTTGTGGCGTGTGTGTGTATATATATGTAAAGAATGGAGGATTATCAGCTTCGGTCGATTACAGTGAGACCATACTTATTTTTCACGAGGCTAAAAAGGAGCTCATTTACATCTCCTGTTCAAGTTTTCTACCCTTTATATTGTGATTATGGAAGGGAATCATCTATGGTGATGATACGGGTGTGGCCTTGGTCAGTGCGTCAGGTAAGCGAACATGCAGGTTTATTAGTGTGAGGAGCTGGCAGTCTTACAGTAATAATGTGTGTGTGCTTGTTGTGTGTGTGTGTGTGCTTGTTGTGTTTGTGTTGTGTATGCTTGTGTGCTTGTGTGCATGTCTGTACCTTGATTTTTTCACCGCGGGTCGAGATTAAACGGAGATGCAAAAAGGGGTCTGTCCTCTGTGTAATCACAAACGCCTTAAGCTCCGTTAAATTGAACGACAGGTTATACAAGGAGATGGTATAGTAAATCACTTTCCATTTTAGCATATGCTTACCCAGGGCATGCGGATGAAACCCATAGGGTGCCCCCTCGAATCGCCGTAATAATGAGATGAGAAGTAATAGGGTGAGCATGTGCATCATAATCTGACATCCGCTCCGGTAACAATAACAACGGCCACAGCAAAAACAAAAAGTCATCCGCCGCACTTTCCCCCACCACACGCTTACGATGAAAGTGGATTTTTAATTCCGTTTTTCCGATTTTATAAAATTAGTCAGCGTGTGTGCTGTTGCGCGGAGCTTGTTGTATCATGACATGACTCACTACTTGATCATCCTGTGGGTAGTTTCCATTTCAATCATTTTCTCTCGCCGAGCCACTCACCACCATGCCCTCGACCATGGACACACACACACACAGGCCATTGGCCCTGTGTCATTACAATATATGCCCAACGGAGAATTCTTTTCGAATATGATTTTCCGATGCGATGTTTTTCAGTTCATGGCCTTTGACTGTGTCCTCAAGTCCGTGTAGCAGCATCATCATCACATGACCACAACAGAGGAAGAAAGTGCTGATTTTTACGCCTCTTTTTTCCCCCAAATCAATCATGATTTGGCAAAAAAGTATTATCGAGGACTGCGGTGAGCCGAAAATATCGGAGAGCATTTCCCCTCACAGCCATAATGTTGTGGTTCCCCATCTTGTGAATGTCGTTACGTTCGTTGATTTCCGTGTCAAGAGCATGTAGTTTCTGTGCGTCTCACAGGAGCAACCCATCAGCTTAGAGAGGATACTTTTTGGGAAACTCTCAGATCGCTTCCAGACTTTTTCCACTCGCATATAAAATACACATTTAAGACCACAAAGGGAAGGTTGAGTGGGTTCTCTCAACCTTTCTCAAAACTGAAAAGAAAAGCATGGCTGAAGTCATCATAATCATCATGTGATTTTGGTTAACAGCTGAATGAGCTCGTTTAGGAAATCGGTGAGGTTCGTTGGTCCGTCGCCAATTGTCGGTCGGTGGGCAGATGAACAGTAGTGTGTGTATGTTTTTGCACCTGCGGAGGGTCTGCTGCTCCGCTTTGCAGATGCAGAATAGACAGTCCCAGAGATATCAGAGCCTGCTGACCTCTCCAAGGAAGATGAGATGATGAGTCCTGGCTGGAGCTAACGGTATTCAACCTAGGAGCGCGAGAGTCTTCAAGTAAGTACAGTGTTCTGTACACTTAATATCTATGGGGAAACAAATCTCTGAAAGATAATCGAGGAGAGAGTATTAACCTTGAAGAAATGCTCCTCTGCTGCGTATAAGTGATCCAATGTGGAACAATAGTGTTTTCCGACCGCGGAGTTGATGTACACAACGTTTATTTCTGACTGAGGCATGTACATATGCACGTCGTACCGGTGCGGTGTGTTTAGAGTTGGACGTCAGCAAACTGTATGTGTATTTTATCAAAGATTAGTCATGCAGATGACCGCCTTGCATTATTAGGTAGTTGTGTACTACGCTCCTCCTGTTGGACTCTTGGGAAAGAGTGTTTGACATTATAAAACACGGTTTAATGCACTGTGAAAATGAGAGGAGAATGAAGCGTCGTCTCGTTCGTATCCTACTTGACATAACAAAAAATAAAAATATTTCTCCGAATTCATAAGTGACTGTTTATGGACGGTTGAGCTCACTCTGGTTGGGTGTGGGCAGTTGAAATAGGCAGAAGCCGGAGGTTCCTTAGGTTCAGGCGGACAGAGCAGTGTTTTGCTACCTATACGAGCAGCACAATTGTACTACACGGTCCCCCCGTTAACCCAAATGTTCAGAGACGACAGTTTAGTGTTATTCCTAAAGTGGAAAAAATACGCGTTTCACTTCTTCTCAAGCTGCGGGTGCATATGCGGAGAGCAATGTGAAAATTATGAGCACCACCCGAAATGCTTCTCTATGTATTCATGGCCCACCGTGGATGGGCTCGTTTAAAACCCATCAAATAGGATTTTATGCATGCGGGGAAGTTTGTATGTTTTGTAGTTGTATTGTCGGCCAAAATATATATGCAAGTTTTATACAGCAGGATCATTGAGACAAATCTCGGGGCTGCGAGACAGTGAGAAGGAGTGAGCGAATGAGGTGTTGATTCAAGTGAAACGGGATGAATTTGCGGTGGCGATATCATGTATAGATAACTGGAATAGTAATCTCAGTTCATCACCCTTGCCAATACATGATGAACATGTAGTGTAATATTGACAGTTAGGCGGACTTCTTGTGGTTTATGCAACGTTTAGAGGTAAAAAAAAGTGGACATGAGAGACTAACAGAGTTTTTTGTAGTTAAAAGGTATGGAAACCGCGGAATCCATTTTGAAAGACAAGGTGACAAGGTTGGAGTCCGTGCTAGCATTGAATGTGGGCCTGAAGAAGGGGAGTCATCAGTCTGTTCAGCCGCGGAATGCGTCCAAAGATAGAGAGATTAATCCACAAGCCAGTTATTTACTTCGATCGTCATCTTTCACCCGGACAAGTCGACCGAAGAACAGGACTAGAGCCATGCCAGTACCCAGGAACACTTCCAATAGTTCGAACAAGTGTAGTTCGGTGGATCGTGAGCGGGATGAAGGGGGAAATGAAGCCTTGTTGGGTTCGTGTTTGAACGATTGCGTGAGCCACCGAGCAAGTGGGAGTCGTCGGAGCTCAAGTGAGCGGAGACCCTTTGATCCGACCGAGTATGTAAAGCAGAAAAAGATGAAGCAGGAGCGAATGGCTCAACTAAGGTGAGATAATCGTTGTGGAGATAGTCGTATAGGTTCGTATTGTGTTGACTGATGGAGTGTTGTTTTCTTCGAGTAGGATGGCCAAGGTGGAGAGTCGCATTCAGAGTAAAAATAGGGATGCCCAATTTCATCCGCAAGACACAGTCATAAAGTTGGGCAAAACTGATAACGGTAGACCTACACGGGGATCTGTTACACGGTTGAGGTCACCGGGATTGGGAGAGAAGAACAGGAATCTACGGAGGAATTCCAGCAATGATAGTCAGATATCCATTCAGAGTGATAGACCCTATAGTGTTGGGCGGAGAATTTCACCGTCGCCCACTAGAAAGTCCTCCTATACCCATACGCCTGCCACAACCACGTTGAGGTATCTGCACAAACACAGGAATCCCAATGCTCCTGTTCCCAAGCAGTCCTCTTTTGAGAGACTTCAAAGTCGGAAGGACAAACATTTTGGGAATGAGGGAGTACGTGATAGTGGATCAAGAGGCCATCTGGATACAATGAATAAATCAAGCAAGAAGAATTTGAATCCGCCTAAGCGAGCCGATTCCAGTATGATGCTATGCATATCATTTACTTTTCAGGAAATGCAAACTGTTGAGTTTGGATTGCGAATTTTTTCTTGCACTCGTAATTTTTACAGGTTTGAGCTTCGATAAACTACAGAAAAGGTTGCACACTATTCATGCCTTCCTGGAGATGAACAAGAGGCGGCGGACATAAATTTGTATTCGACATCGGACCAGACCAGACCATAGTTTTGTGCTCTTCTTGCCCGATTGGAATTGGGGTGTTTTTATTCTTGCACTTGCAGTTATAGAAGTTCTGCCACGTCGAAGATAATTATAAAGATGCAGAACAAAATCTATGTTCAGGATTTTTACATTTCGCTTACCAGCATCACCGGTTGTTGGAATAAAGGAATTATCAGGAAGTTATATTTTTGGTAGCAGATCAAATGGTTCTTCCATATGCGTAAAATAGTTGCCATGGATACAGTCATTGACAGCGTCGTCATCCATGTACTGTTTGAGGCA
>WJFA01004375.1:0-10849 GCA_009870155.1 Pseudobourletiella spinata | reverse complement strand
CGTTTACGATAAATGTTAAATTACCAAGTGATTTTAGCGATGCACCATATCTCGGGGTACCAGTGGGCGGATATGACCAAGCATGGTACCAAAAAAAATCTTAAAGCCTCAGCTTTCGATTGATACCAAAATCATTGTTATACATTGAGCCGTTTAGGCTCTAGAGTGACAAAAAATGTGACCTATCATTATGGGAAACCCTTTATAGACACATAATGGAATTTCATAATGATAGTGACGCGGACGACACTATTAATAATGACCTATGCTTCACTGAAAGCCAATTGTGGTCAGCATCAGCCCCACTTTCACCCATGAACTGGAGTTTATGATTTCTTGCAAATTCTAAAGGAATTAAAGTAAAACCACTTGTAAACTAGCAGTTTATACCACTGACAGATGGGGTACAGGCACTGGTTCAAATATATTGATGCTTCTCTACAAAACCAGATTCCTTCGCTGTAATATGAGCTATTTTTCTTACACTGTAATGTTCCATGGAGTTTTCGTTATTTTTTTTGTGAGTATGGAAGATGCAACCCATATGCCCTTCATGTAGCCCTCCGCATCGAAATCCCCATCATCTCCATTATCGAATTTTCCGCAGGAAAATTGATGCTATTACCTCCAGCAATAAAGTCGTCTTCTGCATTATTGGTACTTTATTAAAAACTTTGGTTCATCATTAGTGCGCCACGAAATACATTCGCTGGGAGATGGGAGAGCATAAAATTATTATTATATTGCGAAATTCCTCTAAGTAATCTGATCTTCGGCTCAGCCCGTATGTCTTCCGTATGAGATGGTGAGCTACTATCCCCCTCCCATGAAAGCTACACCATGTTCTACACACGCTTTTAGTGCTACCTTTGTGGAAGATAAGAGTAATTCAACTTACCCAAATCACCGAAAGCCCAGTCTTCATGAAAGGATGAGTAGGCCGGCATAAAGTGGAGAAGTGAAACCATGCAGTCTCCACTTGCTAAGCTCAAAATGAGGGGCCCTCCACCCCCTCTCAAACGGCGATATCTGTGTGTGCAACAAGGAAAGGAATCGCATAGGCATTAGTTTCAACGCCCGCTCTACTACCGCCCCTCCCAACTCTACTCATGATGCGTTGACTCCCATGGAAGGGCTTTCATTAGATTTGAAGAGAGTAAACCAGTGTAATAACTTCCCCACATATCGTTTTTGAGCATGACCACTTTTCTCAGACCTTTGCGGAGGTTCTTATTTCTAGTCTTCTTCGTCATCACATCATCGAGGTCCTGCGAAAGCCTAGCCATAAAGCTTATGGCGGTTTGCATTTACTACTAAATGGGTCTGGAATATGACGTACCGTATGTGGCAGACTATGGGGAAATTTTAGGCTCATTAACAAGATCGCTTCAAATGTGAACTCTGAGTCCACAGGGTTCATGAATATTTTGAGCTACGCTTGGCTGCTTCCTCCAACCTCTCACTAACTCAATCTGCACATGATTTTCATGATTTGAAGGTAAGGGTTGCGTGAGCCGGAAAACCTTGAAGCTACTACAGGCAGACAGGATGAATCGCTCGTCTGGTATGCAAGTCTTGTACGCACATTAGCTCTACCCGAACTTGTGAATTCCTTTTGAACCACGATTCCAAGGGTAGAGGAAGAAACACTGTAAGCCAGAAATTGACCCAGTAATGGACAGCATGACAACTTGGGAAACCGTAAACTTGTATGCGTACGGAAATTTCATTACTAATTTATCCACTGTGTTCAGTAGCCGTGCATCAGAGAAGCATTTGAAAAATTGGAGTTTGAGACAGTCCCTGCCTTTTAAGACTCAATTAAATCCACTATCCACCATCCATCATTTAAGTGCTGTAAAGGACGTGAGTGACCATGAGACTTTGGCTTAGTTTGCACGTACACAATATATTGTGGCTGTGAAAACACGTGAGCCACCATGACGCATCGACCAAGACTTCTGACGGAAAAACTTATCTTCCTTACTTTTTTCAACAGTCACAATGGCTTTTTTTGCACACATCGCAGCGTTCTAATATCCTACTTCTGTAGAAACTTGCCTGCTTCCTCTCCAAACTTTGTCCATGGAATACCTTAAAGTGGATGGAGATAAATGTACGATGGTCTAGACCTTACAGAAAGCCAAGAAAAGTATTCTGGCTCAAACCTTACAGAAGACACGGAAGAGCAATAAAAGTGATCTAGACAGACGAGCTTTCACGCATCGCCAGATATGGAGCTCAAGATGATGAGGATAAGACTACATGCATGTACTCGGATGGATTCCTTTCACCATTCAACTGATTGAGGCACAACCACTTGAAAGGTGAAGAGAGCCCCTGATCTTGCATCTTCTAAAGTTCCCGTCTGGGAGTAAGTGGAGGACTAGGGTGGTAAGACTACATGCATGTACTCGGATGGATTCCTTTCACCATTCAACTGATTGAGGCACAACCACTTGAAAGGTGAAGAGAGCCCCTGATCTTGCATCTTCTAAAGTTCCCGTCTGGGAGGACGTGGAGGACTAGGGAATATGTGGGATGCTGTCCTCTCTATATTTGATGACGGGTCGTTAAGTACTCTGCTGCATTTCATGTATCCCATAGACTCACCCTTGAGATTTCCCGGTAGTTGTATTTTTGACCATCTCACAATCTTATTGTCGAGAATACTGTTCCCAATTTTTATTCAAATTCCAAACCTCATCGTTTTGTGCAAGGGAGTGCAAAGGGAGAAAGTGGAGAAAGCGGGAAGTCCAGGAACAGAAATTAAAGCTAATGAGAGACAATAGACAACAGCTTTTAGTTCAGTTATGGCAGTATTAGCAGCACGGTTTGGGGGGGGGGTTTGGGTGAGTATCTCCTAAAATGTGTCAGACACAGTAATTATGGTTGTCTTTATTCAAAAGAGGAATGCACCACCTAAGAAAAGAAGACAGAATTCTGTGCCAGAACCCAGTAGTGCAGTCGCCAAAGTTTTGACCAATCCTGACCTACACATTTCTCTTGTCATGGTTATACAAAGAGCCAGCCAGACCCCATAAGTTTTTATAGCACTGCTCAAATCTTTTGTTTCAGTCCACTCATCTATATCCACAACTCAACAGGGTCGTTGTTGTGGTTCCATCTACATCGTAGGCATTTGGTGGGATTAGATATCGAAATTCTAGTGTTCTCCTGGTTCCTGTTCATATAAATCCCCATTATATGCATACAACTTAGACTGGAAGGGCTCCTGGGAGCTGTAATGTTAGCTCCAATATGCCACCTTACTGCAGTTCCCCGGATTAGGTGGCGATGTGAAGTGAGCAGCAAAGTTCCTTGGTCACTATGACTTGCCCAACCGGGCCAGAAAATACAATAAATTTTCTCGAAATCATCTAAGCCTCATTTTCAAATTTTTTATAGCACAGTATTCTCACCAGTTGAGTGGAAGTGACCTCTTTGAACATTCGGATCAGATCCTGGAAGAGATGAAAGCTTTCCTACTTTTGTCGAATTGAATTCGTGCAGTCCCAGGAAGACCAGAAACTCTCATCTCCTTCCCCAACATTTTTGAGAAGCACACAAGGTTATTTTTCTGTTTCAACTAGGTAGAATGGAGTGGAACATTTTTCAAGGATGAAATTTCAAAAATATAACGAATCCAGCAGTCACTTCCCTCAATTGCTTTTCGCTCCATCATTTATACGTTTAAGGATGGGATAGGTGAGACGTGAGACGTGACATAAGAGAGAACAATTGAGTTAGAGTCTCACTGAATACCAACTTGAACTTGGGAGTTGAAACGTGTGCACACGGGGAACTAAAGGGCTCCTTAGAAAACTGCATGAAACTTTTCCCATCTACATCCCAAAGTGATCTGAGCGAAACTGGGCTATAGGTTTCCGTAACACTCCGTAAATTATATGTCAAAACATTTGAGCCTAGTCCCAAGCCGTTTGGTTCTCTCCTCCCCAAATATTATGTGGGTGGGAAACATTTCGAAGGAAACCCGGAGATGATGGCGGAGTGAAAGGTTCAGAGGAGCTCGAGAAGGAAATGAATTTACTAAATGGACCTGAAAGGCTGAACGTAAACTGTGAGGAATGACAAGAGGGGAAGTCTATCCCCAACCATCTTCCGCCCACTTCACAATTTTAATAATCCAGTCTCACTTCTAGCGGAGGGAGGTTGGCAAACCCTTGCAGGTGCCACCAAAGCTATCTCACATCATCTTATTTACCCAGTTACTTGCATGCTCTTTGCGTGAAATTGGGGTCAGGGAAGGAGATTTCTCCGTCCAATGATTATCTCACTCTTGAGTCTATCTCGAGGATCACATCTAAGGCTTCCAAGGGGGTAAGTAATAAAAAAAAGAAGTCAACTGATTTTCCACAGGCCACTCCAAAGTGCTTTCACTATCAGACGAAGAGAGCTTGGTATAGTCAAGAGCTGTCTGTGGCGGGGAGCTATATAGCCTAATGTAAGAGCCTTGAAACATATTTCCCTTTGTCATTTAACCCTTCATTCAGTAAAAGAGCGAACCAGAAGTTGTCGGGCGAGAGGATGCATAACTGGAAGTGAGGTTGGAGGAAGGGAAAGAACAAAGACAACGGAAGTAACGTAAGGTTCCCACTATGAAAGAGTTTCCAAAATCGGATTCCTCAACCCGCTCACCCTCTCCTCTCTCAAAATTTTCTTCTTTTGCGATTTTCCCCAGCCCTCAGAAGCTTATCAAAGTACCGTCACATATGGTGGCAAGAGGCAAGGGGCAAGGGAGCAGTATGGAAGGCCTCTGAGAGCGTTATACACTACTGCTGATAGCACTTTCTGAAGGGTCTATGGTTCCAGCTGCTCAATAAATAATTGAAACGGCAATGCTGTGCTTTTCCTCCCATCCATCCATCTGCTGCCGTAACGCATTTCTGGGGAGAAGAAGGAGTGCGCATTAAGATGAACGAGCCATTCCACTGCCCTCCCACTCAATTAGTTGAGTAAAGTGGAAAGAAGAGGGAAGATTTTTAGTGGTAGTCATGCAGTATCAATCGAACATTGTAATCGCCTCCATTATTTATAAGAAGGGTAAGGATAAATTTTGAGGAACACCTCGGAGCAGCAGAGACATTTGGTAACCAAAATTGGAATTATTTTCGAAAATCAGCCCGTATGATCTCACTACATGATAAAAAGCGGGATACAAAAATTTACTAATTACGAAAATGCTATTAGAGATGACAAGAATCACTGAAAAGAATGGCTATTACAGTACAGGATGAAGAGCACATATGAGGAGAGTGTGTGGAGCTTGAATGTAAGTGGGAGTGAGCAGTTGGGGGAGGGTACATGTTGGAAAATTCCAGGGAATAATAACGTGAGGAAGCGCTGCGAGCTAAATCTCTTATTTATTCATCCGTGTAGGGAGAAATGATTGCGAGTGGCAAGGGCGTGCGAGACCGAAGCATAGCACCGAATAATTACTCTCAGTTCATTCCCGATACCATATCTCCCGTCCTCTTTGTTCCTTCAAAGTAATTACAAATTTCCGCTCAGCTAGTTGGCCGACAGAAAGTTAGTGATGAATTTATGAGTCCCACCCCACCCCGCTCAGATTAGCTGTGGGGGTACGTCTCACAAGACTTATAACTTCTTCCCGCTGACCGTGTTCTGTAACCTCGGCCCCTGTCCCCTCTCCTCTTGTAGTAAATAAATTGGATGCCGTTAACAAGACTTAGCGTTGGAATTTTGGAGAAATATCTCTCTCATATATTGGGATCTAGTAATTGAATCTGGGGAAGGCTTAGGCTAATGTGAATGAGACAAGAGAGCACTTTAGCTTCTTGGCTTAGTGGCTCAGTTTTATCCCCTTCCACACATTTCTCTGCCTTTTGTCCACTCAGATCGTTCTGGAGCGCTCGCTCTTCTGGGCCCCATCGACTCACACTGTGAGCTATAAGTTTGAAAGGTAGAGTGTGACTTTATATTGCACGTGCTTGGTCTGCAGTGTAAGCCCTCCGCCGCTCCCCGACGACGAGGACGGACTGTTACTTGAGATGGGCGGGGTAGTTGGAGGTGGTATTTGAAAAGTGCATTAAGCCCATGCATTGCACCGGAATAGAGTAGAACTTTCAAAGCCCCTGGCCATGTCACGCTGCAAGTCTGTCCGGTAAGAGGAATCTGATGTGAAAAGCACTTTGGTGGTGTTAACTCCAATGGATAAGTCTCCTTGATGGGGAACGTGTATACCGTGACTAGGGGGAGTTCTTTGAGCAGGATTGAAGAGGAAATGGCAAGAATACATGTACGCAGTATTACTTATTACTGAAGGGAATAATGAGCGACATACCTTGCAAAGACGTAGAGAACGAGGCCGTTCCCCAGGAGGCCTGCGAGACCAAAGAGGGTGAGGAGGGTCCCGAAGCAGTAGTGGACGACCCTTCGGGCAAAGACGGTGTCCGGTATGCCGAAGCCCAGTGACCCTGACCTCAATTCAGGCCCCAAGGAGTATTCAGGGCGACTACTAGAATTTCCCGTCAACTCAGTCACGTCGCTCACATTGTATAGGTTCACCAAAGTGACGTAGGATTCCAGTATGATCTCAGTGCTGTTTCCACCGCCAACGCTGTCATCGTATGGAGGCATCCTCAGCTACATCCGCAACCAAATCCCGATCCACTTATACAGGAAGAGCGTGTTTCCGCGTCACATTACTTTCCCTTTCCCTACATGATCACAAACTTACGCACACATCAATTAAATGCCAGAGAGACAAATATTTGGAATTTCTTTCCCTAACATTGACAGGGAAATGGGCTGGAGCGTAGCGTTCGAATGTGGAGCCAAATCCAGTTTTGTACCCTGAGCAAGCTCTGGTAATATTTGCCTTCTGGTGTAACGGCATCCCGAACCTTTGAGTTGCATTGATTTTACAGTAACTATTACTGGGTGTGTGAGAAAGAAAAACCTTCTTTCAAATAGTTCATACTAAGAGTCTGCATCTGCGCCAGTTTTTAAGATTTTGAAAAGCAGTTGAGATACGTGCTTCTGTGGTGCATGGAATCCAGTCATGCTTGTGTGAATATGTTCTTAATTTTTACCTAAACTGGAGTATTGAAGGTGAAGTTTTTACATCCAACTCGAACATTTGGTACAAAACCACATGGTTACCACTGTTGTCGGTACTGGAAGGACTGCTCAAAACTGAAGTTCGACAGCGTGGAGGAAGTGAGAGGAGGAAAAGTCCGGATTAGGAAAAGAAAGGATACAGTGCTACACTTCCATTCATCATAGCTTGAATGAAGTCACTAGTACAGAATTGACGAGGACGTGTATGGTTCGCTCAGTCAGTCGAGCAAATGCAATATTCAGGCTAAGCATATGTGAGCCAATACACCTGCATGGAAGAATCTGCTCAAATCAGGGTTCAAGACGGGGTGTATTGTAATACTTGTACTAGAGCCACTGCGGTATTTTCCACAAGTAGCGTGAGATCAACGACGAGTTGTGAATGCTCCACTATACTTTCTTAGTGCCGGAAAGTCTCCTAAATCTTACTTAGTCAAGGCTGACTTGAGTGAGTCCCCTAAATATGAAACACATGATTCATTTGCTTGGCTAACAAGGGAACTCGTCCAACTGACAAATCAGGGACTACGTGCGACCGAGAGGTCATCCAGAAAGATTATGAGTGCCAAATTCCTAGGTGCAGAAATTCAGGTTTGGCTGAGTTACAAGCCCTCAAAGTTTTCATCAAATCAGTACCACAGAGGGGAAGGGGAGTACGTCATGATTGAAAAAATCTCATGTCAAATCCCAGTTTTGAATTTAGAGTGATTTTTGAAAAATGTCTCTCCAGTGGTGGCATGCCGATAATATGCCTTCAATGGTGAAAAAAATCAATATTACTAACTTTTCAAAAATTTTATGGCGTTCCGAGCCGATAACAATGGTACCAATTTTTCATCACTTTCATTTATGTGGTTGTTCGTGAGTAATTACGTGAAATCCAAAACTGGAAAATCCTTTTGAGATTTAACAAGTGATTTTTTAATGAAGAAGACCCTTTGGTACCGAGTGATCAAAACTTTGTGGGCTTGTAACGCAGCCAAACCTAAATTTCCGCTCCTGGGAATTTGGCACTCGTAATCGTACTCGAAGACGTCTCGATCGCGCGTAGTCCCGATTTGTGCGTTGGTGTCAGAAGGGGGGGGGTTCCCTGGTAAGATGCAGAGCCTTCGCTCCAGTAATGACTTTCCCTGCACAAATATGGAGAATTACAAACGTCGTCAGCTCTACATCTCGCACAACCTGATAATCCTCCCATCACTCCTGAAATTATCACTTGCAGAATTTGGTTAATGCCGTTATTTTATGGCCTTTAGAACCTGTTGCCACACGGGATCAAATAAGCTCGGAATCCCAAGATTTATTGTTGGGAAGCGGAGATTTTTCTAAGCTCTTCCACTTTTGTTCTACTATATAGCCCATAGGGGTACTACAGCGTGTCCCATAATGATTAAGTATGAATCAAATTAACTCTCCGGTCCTACAACTGTAATTGTGACAAATGTACGTAAAATAGCAGCCAAATCTCAATGGTTGACTGTCAAAGATAAAGCTGATGTGCTAAGTATAAGTGATCAACAAATAACGTGCCTAAAACAGTACCAAGCAAATACGAAAAATATTACAAAATTTCGGTATTTTCGGTATCGGTATCGGTACTTGGTGTAATTTACCGATACCGAATCGGCAATTTTTTCTAGCTACCATAAATTCGGTAACGGCACCGGTATCGGTATAAGTACGAAGAAATTTCCCGAATTTTAAACAGTAGTTAAGCCACACATCCCATGGCGTCGATATTTGAGTTCAGGTGCAGCAAATTGTGATTCACCAGGCCTGAAGCGCCGTCTCAAGATCTGTCAAATTTCCTATCACACATGCACCTACCTGCTCCATGGGGTTTAGGAGTAGTAGGCCAAAGTGTGCCCCGTTTACGGCAGTGTTACATTATCATAGGAATTTTACCCATGCACCATGTCTCCGGTACCAGTGGGCGGATATGACCAAGCATGGTAGCAAACAAAATCTTAAAGTCTCCGCTTTCGATTGATACCGAAATCGTTGCTCTACACTGAGCCGTTTAGGTTCTAGAGCGAAAACAAATGTGGCCTATCATTATGAGACATCCTGTACTTAGAGCGCTATCTACCAAATGTTGAGCAGCCCAGGGAAGCTACGACGAACCAACTAACGGACACGATGAGGAATATTGGCTCCTTGCCTAGAAACTAGTCCCGCCTATATGCGGTGACATCCGTTCGCCTGTCAGCAAAATACCTCAAGGATGTATTTTGTGTAAATCCATCAATATTTAGTAGTGTAATGATGGATTTAATCAGGTTTCCACAAAAATTTTGCTGACACACTCGGCATCATCCCTATTGATTTTGAAGATAATCGTTAAGGTAGCTAAAATGTAATGAGCGCAAAAACAGTACACATTTTACGCCCTAAAGGGTTGTCCATACATTACGTATACACTCAGGGGGGGGTCTAAAATCTCGAAAATCGTCGCACGACAACATTGATGCCGGAGGGTGGGGGGTCCGGCCAAAACGTGTATACGTATGGACAGCCCCTATGGAGAACGACTCCCGTGTGGCATAGAGTGCTGTCTGAGAGTGGATGTGCCCTTGCACCAATTTAACAACTCTTCGCCATGGAATACTTCGTTACCGGTTCGTCAATGCGCACCTCATAAAACCATCTTCACAATGTACTGGAGAAGTAGTAGCTCGCACGGCGGGATATGATTCCTAGTAATATTCGAATGAGTTCGTCCAAGTTCTTTCCACGCTACTGGTTTCACCTAATAAAGACAGCCACTGGTTGCAGGTAAAAGCCTTCAAATTCTATGATGGCGATTGACGATTCACTGACTTCCATGGCGGAGAAATTAGACGACCTTCAGTGATTCGACACCGAGCTATCTATTGGATCCTAGTTTGGGGACAGAGTTGACATTAATCGAATTTTTAAGGGGCAATAAATTCGAAATGTCGGATTAGTGTGAGACGAATAAGCTCTGGATTCTGTCAGTTGCATGGGAGATGAAGTCGTTCTGTGCTTTATTTTCGAAATATTTCCATATCCTCAGGTAGAATTGATCGATTGTGGTGCGAGACCGGCTGAGCCCATCAGAATTTCAAACACGCCACCCTGAGTTACTCTATGCCGTGTCAGAAGGAAGTACTTTCCTATTCATTTGTCAGATTGAAATGGCCGTTTCGCATTAGAACAGATTCTCAACAATGCTGGTTTTCAGACACTACAGAGACAGATAACTACAGCGGGGACTAGGAGCTTCACATCAAAATTATTCAGAAGAAGTAAACTACGAGCACTCCGTCATTAGCTACACGAACATTAACTTTCTCCTTATACTCAATATTGATGTTTTCAAGATTCAGAGGAATGTTTCCGTCCCCACCAACATCATCAGCAAGTACCAAGTGCACGAATCCTCCATCAATATGTTCTCAATATTCCCTTTTCTACCGTAAAAGGAAACCGTTCAATACTCATCCAAGCAGAGAATAATGATGACTGACTTGGAATTCCTCTGAAAAATGTGACTGAGGGCCATTCCCATCCCTTCTCGTCTTTTTAATCAACGAACCAAATGACTCGTGTTAGGGGGAGATAGATTGAGGACTTTTTACATTCTTGTCACATCCGCGTCTTTGAAAAAGGAGAACTATTTAGTGAGAGAGCTGTGGAGTACTTACCAAAACCATAATTTTTACTAATATAAAGTCAAATCCCGTCCGGTACTTAAGTACAAGTAATAAATAGGTTCCACGTT
>WJFA01004374.1:0-10850 GCA_009870155.1 Pseudobourletiella spinata | reverse complement strand
CCTCTCTGAAAGCGGTAGGTGCGGAAACTGAGATTTGACCCTTCTGGAGGGTCACAAAGTCTGAGGTCAATAGTTGGAAAGGTATCCCCAATATGTGCAAACTGAAAAATCCCATGTTAAAATCCATAAGGATTTTCCAGTTTTGGATTTCGAGTGAGTCCCCATTAATACCCACGGTGAGTCATGGGACGAAAATTGGCTTCGAAACCTTTTTTATCTCAAGGCGGTGAAATTTTCAGAAAATGAAAAACATTGGTTTTGTTATCTCTCAAAGTGGATAATACCCAAACACAACAGCAGTAGAGCCGTTTTTGAGCGTATTTTCAAAACTCACTCGAAATCCTTAATATGAAATTATACTTTGTGACCCTCTGGTTGGGTCAAACTTGAGTTTCCGCATCTACTACTTTGCAAGAGGTAACCTTTATGGATAAGCTCTGCGCTGCATAGGGTGTCGGTACTGTGCGCCGCGAACACCTGAGAATGTACCCTTGGAAGATAATTCTAAAAAACCAAACAAATATGAAATTCGAGAAAAATCATCAAAATCCAAAATACGAAACAAGTGTGAAATTCCATAAAATTATCAAAATCCAAAATCCCTGAAAAAACAAGTTCGACACACTAAGCCACAATTCAAAACCATTAAAAAACGAAAAATTCAAAACACCAAGCCAAATTTCAACACAACTAAATATTTAAAAATCCTGAAAATTAAAATGTGCAAATTTTCATTACAATTAAATATTTTGTCCAAGTCATTATATTTCGCCATGTACGTGTTCAAACAATTATTTCTCAATCCATAATTTAATACCTAGGTGCAAATTTGAAAATGGGCGGGATATGATCCCCTTAAAACTCAAAATCGCCTGAACCTTTCTCATTCCTCTTCTAACCTGGAGACACATCCAATCCAAGCCAGTAACAAAAATAAGGGGGAAGTATGCTCCATATCTCCAAAGTTAAACTTCAGCAGGTATCTTCAGGAGTTAAAGATCATACATTTCCTCGAGGAATCTAATGAAAAACATCCGTATTGCCCCTCTCCGCGTTACAACAACAAGGATTATTTCCCCTGCAAATTTTCAAGTCCCTACCACTCCACTTTCTCCGCTCCTACAGATAGGAAGATAGCGCATACCGCCGCAGGCAATTGGTCATGGAGGACAGAAACAGTGAAAGGAACGGATGAGGAAGAGAAGAAGAGGGAGATGTTTTTTTGTCCAGTATTTTGTTTTTAGGAAGCCTCACTATCTGTGGATATTATGATACTTGAAGGAGCACTGTTGGGAGGAGGAATATCCAGCTCTTTATCTGCATGGTCTTCCGCTCCGAGACAGAGAGAGTTGAGAGGGAAAGAGAGACCAAGAGAAAGAGAGAGAGAGAGGGAAAGAAGCGAGATTTGCGTTGTCTGTGTCTATGATACGAGAGCAACTGCGCACTTGCGTCATCACTGGATCCATGCCGACATTTATACAGGGGAATATGGACGTGATGTATGTGTTTTTCTTGAAACTCGCGTCGAGCCAGTTTCCTTTTGGCAAGTGAAGACACTACAGATGAGGTTAAAAGGAAAAGGCTGCGGATGCACTACTATTTTCCTCCTCCCGTCCCCATACCTTCCGCACATTGCAGTCTTTCCCATCTTCGTGGTTCTCGTCTTCCCTATTTCTTCTTCTGCCTCTTCTTCTTCTTTTTCTTTCTCCTCATCCAACTCCTATTCCTTCTCCTACTTGCCCTACATACACTCCCATGTAGACAGACTCTGGGGAAACTTATATGATTTCTGGTCCTCTTTGCGTCCTCCATGCGTGTATGAAATGTAAGAAATCATACTAAAACCCCATTGAGGTTATGTCGGACTGAAAGGGCTAAATCCGTAGATCACTAAATCATCAAAGTTCCCCCAGGATTCCTTTCCAGCCTGGCTATTAGAGGCTACTCCGGAAGTTATATTTCCTCAGACTGATGCACCTCTTTCATTTTTCCGTCCGCTCCTCTCACTCACATCCCGCGGCCCGGGTAAACGCCCCAAGATCAACAGAATACAAGGAAGAACTGGGAGTGGGGGAGGGAGAGAGTGAGTGAGCGAGAAAGAGCGAGGGAGAGGGAAAAAGTATGACGACGACCACAACGACGATGTGGAATACGTCCGCTCCTTCCTCACTTATTCCCTCTCTGTGGCCTAGCCTGGCTTACTTTCTCCTCTCCCGCGTGTTAAACATTTCTCCGTACCATTTCAGTCACCATATTAGCCTGAAGCTCGTGTGCACTCCCCCCCACTAATAATTACTTATTCAATAGAGTAGCACACACAAACATTGACAAACACACATTCATATGCACCCATCCACGTAAACTGATTCACACGCATTTTCATAAGCTACACACAGCCATATAAACTATTACACGCATGCACATTTCTTATGCACACAACCACATAACCTATTACACACACACTCACACATATTTCAGATGCACACGACCACATAAAGTATTACACGCCCGCATCCACATTCACATAAATTGATACACACACATACAGGGTGTCTCAATAGGATATGTCACATTTGTTTTCAATCTAGCTCCATAACCCCTGGTCGCACATCAATGATTTTAATACCAAGCGAGTCCTGAGGCTTTGAGAATTTGTTTGGTACCAATCTCATCTGAATCAGTTCATTGGTTGCTGAGATATCGGAGTGGGACGAAATAACAAGGTATTTTAACACTACCGTAAATGAGACACTTTTTCGTCTGTAACTCCTAAACTCTAGCGCGCAAAGGCATATGCAATAGCGCGTTCGAAAGTGCTTTTTACTAGCGCTTCAGGCTAGGTGCATCAATATCATCGTCCTGAATATTGATGCATCCTGAAGTCCCAAGTACTGTATACAATGATATAATAATATAATATCTATATATATAATATAAATTGTCTTGCTTAGTGAGCAACTGTTCACACTCCTATCTTGCAATGTTTTGGCTTCACAGATGGCGTAGCGCCTGGGGTCCAATTTGGTACTTCAGGTAGGACGAATATTGACGGTACGATACGAACAGTAGTGTTAAAACACCTTGTTATTTTGTCCCACTCCGATATCTCAGGAGCCAATGAACTGATTCAGATGAGATTGGTACTAAACAAATTCTCAAAGCCTCAGGACTCGCTTGGTATTAAAATCATTGATGTGCGACTAGGGGTTCAGGAGCTAGATTGAAAACAAATGTGACATGTCCTATTGAGACACCCTGTACATTGAAATGCTAGCCCATACTCGCACTTTTTGAGATGAACTGTTCTGTTGCACACATACAATCGTAAAAATTGAGATGAAATGTTCCACGCACGCACTTGCACACATTTGCATGAACTTTTCTGTTACACACAATCGCACACATGCGCATACGCTGTTACACACACCCATGTACACATTCGCACAAACTGCTACACACAGCCATGCACACATTCGCACAAACTGTTACAAACACCCATGCAGAACATTCACATAAATTAATGCACACACCCATGCACAAACACAGACGCACACGCTCCCTTCAGATAAAATCGGGAGAATTCTCCATGGAGGAAATGAAGCCATTTTTATTTCCTCTATATTCCACCATGCCTTCCGCTGATGATTACTTATTTAGCCAAATGAATCAGATTGCGAAATCTAATGATTTTATAGCACCTAACGAGCTGACCACTCATTCCTGCTCCGCCCATCCGGGTCTCATATAACGTCGCCCTCCAGAGGCTCTCTGCTTGGGTAGAGTTCCTCACAGGATGGTGGGCGGGAGGAAATACTTGGCTCACTATTATATTATAGCCTCCACCTCGAAGCCCCACACGAGAGTCCAATAGTTAATGAAAATTACGGTAAATGATACTGTGTGCTAATGACTGGATGCCCTATTTATTGTGCAATTCATAATCGAGCTGTATTAGTTGTCACTCTTTGCGTTTTTCCCTCCCCGGCGTCCTGATTGCTATGTTTGGAGGATGGAATGGACGGGCGGGCGATATGACTATGGTGATGAGGATGAATGAAGTATCAGAGCACGGGTGTTATTAACCACAAATGAAAGGAGAGGTGGGGTGGGATTCACAGGATGATTTGTGTTGACGGTACCAGTTTGAATCCTACCAGAGGGTCCTAATTACGGCCCGGAAGCAATCCTGCCTCCCTACTCATATCGAACACTTCTCAAATTTTGTTAAAACTCAACAACAAATACCAGCGCCAGCAGGGACAGGTGAGAGGAACAAGGGAAACAGAAGTTAGACAGCTAGGGGTACGGAATTTCATAGGAGCTGCAACCTGCACCCATGAACATGCCCCTACACTCACTCACAAATTCACAAGTACGTAATGTAAAAACACGCTCACTTCGCGACGAGACATTATAGTACACTGAGAAGATCTGATGGAACAGAACGGATTTCCTCTCCTCATCGTCGTTGAGAATGTGCGATGGAGAAAATCAAACTTTCCCACTGTAAATGTCCCATCATCACTACCGTGTAATCATAATGCGAGCTTTTTCAATAGTGGCCAGGAAAATGGGTTCACAGCTGTCCAACTGCAGAAGGGTGAATTGGTGACAGTGATATTGAGAAAAAACATATCACCGGGACACAAAAGTGTTTATAATTAAAGTTCCCACTCAGAAGCAATGTGTATGAGCGTGTGTGTGAGAGAGTGTGTGTATGTGTAAGCAAGTTGAACATTGATGAGGAAGCGGCGGGTGGGTGCGCATGAGCAGCGGGGCTCTCTGTTCCCTTTAATTTTCACACCCATTTCGCCTCATGAAAAGAGCGATGGAGAGATAAAGGCTGTGAAATTGACTTGTTCACTATGACTCCTCACTATTATTTAGGACCCTCCTCCGTCGGCAAAGGAAGAAAAACGGATAGAGAAGTGTGAGTGGCGGTTACACCACCATCAGACACACATGTATATACATATGATGGTGGTAGCTGTGATGACGTTGTTGTCGTTGTTCATCACGATCATGATCATGTTCATGATAAGGAAAAGAATGGATTACACGGAAGTTTTGCGTTATTATTGTATTATATACAAGAACCATCGTGCATGTGCAGATGATGAAGAAGATGATGATGATGCTGCTGCTACTGCTACTGCTCATGCCGCTGACGAAGATAATGGAGCAGAGGTTTGAAGGAGGGCCGCACCACGGCGGCTGGCTCATCCGACGGCGGGAGCAACAGAGGAAGATGGGGAAGGAGGAAGGAAGAGGATTGTTTGTGTGAAGTGTGGCAGAACTACTCGTAGGAACATCTTCCCTTCACCTGATGCATCAATTTATAATGCCAATCATCCCTGCCCTCCCGTCAACTCTCAGATGAGTTGATAGTCAATACAGACACATCAAACAGGTTTCCCTGTAATCAAATTTCCCCCTCCTCCCTCATCTAGTCCTACTAACAGAGTGTGGGAAGTGGTACTTCAGCGTATTAATATCCCACGGCATGTCTCCACACACTAGTTCCTCGTTCACAAAAGCAATACGATGGCTCTTCATTGTCAAGAGCTTCTCTCCCCGGCCCGAATTCCGCCTGTGTAGTTGTCCCCTTTCCACATATTCTCCTATCTTCCACCGAGATGTGTGGGCTAGTGGTGTGCTATAGCAGCAAGGGACTCGGAACTGCCAGCATGTGTGTGCGTGTGTGTGTATGGGTGGGTGTATGTCTATATGTGTATAACCGTAGCGCCGGAGAGCACCGTCACTTGGAAAGGACAAAAAGACCGCGGTAGGACGGGAGCGGGTCCAAACGCACCGCGAAGACGCTGCCCGCGGATATGTAACTATAGATAGATTGAGGGATGGAGCCCGGAATGACTCGGGTGAAAGCCCTCTCCCGCTACTGTTTATCCTGATTTGTCTCTCTCTTCAGCCCCCACCCGCTTCATCCTCCTCTCCCCCCCTCTCTCTCTCTCTCTGATCAATGCTTGAGAGTGATGTGATAAAGCTCATCCGAATAGCAAACACCTCGCGTGTATTTCTACACAGCGTTTGGTGACGAACCGTGAGCGAGAAGTGTGTGTGTGTGTGTGTGTGATACACCCTTTGTGTGAGTGTGTATGTGAGTCAAGCTCGTCCCCAGCCCTCCTCCCATATGTATCCCCGCTCCAGAGGCATGAACGAAGGGAGAGAGATGGAGAGGAGGGAGTGGGGGATGAGTTCAAAATTTGCTCAGATGGCAATGAAAAATGAGGATGATTTTATCCCATTAACCACAGAGAAACGTGAAAGGAGTGTAGGAACATACTCCTGAACAAACACTGCGCACTCCGTTTTCTCGCTTCTTCCGTATTGATTTTCCTATCCGACACACTCTATGCTCCATATACCATTTTCAGAGTTTGCCAAATTTTTTCACACAAGCCTCTATGTAACTTGGACGGAATTTACGTGACCTATGCTCTCACATCTTACCGAACAGTGCTTAGTAGGACTCCTACTGCTGCCACTGGTACTGCTACTACTACTACCGCGAGTAGTAGTCCGACTGCTATAGAGTTATTACCAGGGAAACTACGGGGGGATCGCTATAGGGCTACTGAGGGAGCTCCTACTACTAGTTTCCATTACTACTACTACTACTACTCCTACTACTACGACTACAACTGATATTGCTAATACTGGGACGACGTTTATAACTAAGGCTGGTGGTAGTGGTGGTACTACTGCTGCTGCCGCCACCGTTGGTACTTCTCCTATTGCTACGACTACTTCCACACTAAATTTCAACCGACTTTGATTTTGAGGAGAATGTCCAACTTAAATTCCAATTTATTAACTCCAGTCACCGTTTGCTGCTAACCGACTGACAGGCTTGGCGGATCCACATAAACTTCGTCCACTTCTCTTCCACTATAGCCTGTCACATGGCGGTAGTGTAAGTGGTTGTTGAGAAAGCATTATCTTTAATATTTTTGAATGGCCGGTTGACCTGCTTAAAAATTTAATATAATGGTCCATTACGGCCTAATTTTTACACACAGACATTCATGGAAGTACATTAATACTGGTGAAAGTACACTGTCAGACTCACTCAAATATGCAACCGCACATGCACACACGCTTAAGAAAATTTTCAAACAGTCACAAGCGCACATACGCTTAGAGAAATACACTGTCATACGCACCCACGCACACACTCGTGAAAAGTACACATGCAGCTCTAAATGCGAACATACTCCCCGAAATCCGCACACAATTACAGCTTTAAATAAACACTCACGCAATTACACGCGGCTACAAGTGCACGTACACACAGTTTTTATTCGGGTAGAGGATGAAGTCAACTTTGAGCACACGATATATGATGCATTCCGGAGGATCATATTGATGAGATGATGAGGAATTTACGAAGATTTGGAGCCTCCTCCCTCCTCTCCTCAACGCATCCTTGTGGAGAGACCCAGTGGGGCTCACACGAACCGCGGCTCGGTCAGAGGACTCTGAAGTGGGCGACTAAGTTTGATCCGCAGATCAGATTGTTCATCACTCCATTATACATATTACATGTATTTATGCGTATCAATTTTACATGAAGCCATGGTGGATGTTCCATATGTGTATGAGGGTCACTCTATCCGCCCAAGGGTGGGAGGTGGGAGTAGACGGGTGTGGAAGAGCAATAGATAATTGGCATTGATGACGGACTGAGCCGCCGCAAATGGTATCTAGTAAGGACAAAAGTAATGAAATGACGAGGGGGGGTAGTGGTTAGGGTGTGAATAAGTAAATGAAACTTACACTCCTGGAACTGATGTACATTTGAGCAGTAGGATAGAAGACAGCGTAAAGAAGGAAAGTATGTACATTCTTGCAAGAATGTGGCGGATGATTGTTGGCGTCATTTACGTGTCACACGATTCAGGAGAACGAACACACTATGGGATGCCTGACTCACAAGTAATGGACTTGTCCATTGTTGCGGTGGTCACGACGATGGGGCGAGCGTGGGTGGTGGGTTGTAATTCCACTCATCCCTCTACCTTCCTCCATGGCTCGTCAATGGACTGACTGGCCAACACGGACAAGAAACTGGTTGTGGAATAAGAAGCACACAAAACTTTTACTCCTTCTGATTCCGGTAGCTGGTTTCTTCTTTTTCTTCTCCGTTTCCTTTTTCTTCTACCTCACACTATTTGACCTTCGCCCTCTTCTACTTCTTCCTTACCAAAATTACTATCTCCACCGTCTCTCGCCTCGTCACTCTCCTTTTTGTCGTTTTTTCTCCCTCTCTCCCTCCCTCCCTCTTCCTCTCCCTTTCTTCCTCTCTCGCTCAATGTTCTCTCCGTCTCTGGATCCCCTGAAATGAGGTAACAAGCACCATTGTGAAAGAAAAGAGGGCTGGGTGAACGCGCTCCACTCGTTCGACTTGCTCCAGACCGTCTGAGTACTGGGACCCACTTTCTGCGGAAGTCTGTCTTTCTTTTCCTACCGTACGTAATGATCCGTGTTCCCGTATTTAGGACTTAGATTTACGCTGCGGAAAACACACTTTTGATTGGGTCCCTACTTTCTCCTGCGCACTTGCGTCATTCCCCCACGATCTCTCTCTCACTCTCTTTCTCTTCCACTCTGCCTCCACTAGCTCTATTTCTACTTGCTCTGTTCCGTCGTCGCTTTCTCTCGTTCTCCAGCGCCAGCTCTAACTTTTCCACTACCAACTTTATTCATTCTCTCTCTCTGTATCTCCCTTTCACTTACATACAAGTGAAGAATATGTGCTTTCTCTAGCAGCAGGTACTCTCATTGTGTTCTCCCTTCATGCTTATTTCTCTTCTGCACTAGTACTACTACCACTGCTATTACTACTTACTATTGCTACTACTACTATTCTTATGACAACTGACTGAACCTAGTACAGGCTTACGGCTCTCTGTACCCGCACATGTGGACATGACATGAGTGCATATCGCGGGCATACATGATATACCCACATGATGTGTCGTGAGGCAAATCAAGCCCGCTGGTAAAACGTAACCCTCAGGTAATCATGGCCATGGGGCAAATGTGGCCACATGGCAAAAAGGTATGGCGCAAATACCTACATGGGCTAAAACAACCGCGGGATACATTCAGCCACAAGGCATATGTAGCAGCTGGGCAAAGGCGGCCATAAGGATAAACATCGAGACAAATACAGCCGCAAGGCATATGTACAACCGGGTAAGTGCGGTCGCAAGGTATAAATGTCAATGGGAAAAATACAGCGGTAGGCCGAAAGGCAATTTCCCTACATTCTGTTTTCAACAAGTGTCCTTACTGTCTGGATACTTTAAATTTTTCTTGCAATTATTCTGTGCACTTACAGCGTTATTTTAAACCACTATCTTTCATTTTTACCCCTCCATTTTATTTTCGAATATTTTATTTTACATTGAACGTTAATCTATGCAAGGATCCATGGATTTTGTTGGGGCCGAAAGTACATTTTCTCTATTTGTGACCGAACCAGATCCACTATCTTTCATTTTTACCCCTCCATTTTATTTTCGAATATTTTATTTTACATTGAACGTTAATCTATGCAAGGATCCATGGATTTTGTTGGGGCCGAAAGTACATTTGCTCTATTTGTGACCGAACCAGATCGGTATTTAACACAAGGTGCAAGTGTTGGGTGATGAAATCCCCTAAAATTATGTTGTACACTTTATGCGAATTAATTAGTATTCCATGCATTCCTACCTATGTGGAATTTTATGACAGTTCACCTTTTGCTGTTGGGTGATGAAATCCCCTAAAATTATGTTGTACACTTTATGCGAATTAATTAGTATTCCATGCATTCCTACCTATGTGGAATTTTATGACAGTTCACCTTTCGCTCTCCTACAGTTCAAAGTAATAGGGAGTAATTATTTTATCTATTAGTCAATCAGGAATCAATAAAGCAACGCTGCATTCCTCAGTCAACACGAGTTTATCCCTGATTATATTTTCAGCTCAGTGTAGCTACGGAGCGATCAAAGAAGCAACATATCCTTATCATTGTGTGTATGTATTGAGCTGTGCGACTAAGGGGGAAATTTGGGACTTTATTGATTAAAGTTAATATTACTTCTAGTTTGCTGTATTTGGGAAGTACTACCAAAACTGCTATTGCTGCATAAATTCACTGCATACAAGGTTCAAGATCTCAGAATAGCTAATGTTTGCAATTTCAAATTTGAATTTTAACGTAAATTACTTGCCTATTCTTCTTTTTTCATGTATTCTAAATTCATAAAATTAAATCGAACTAATGCTCAAATAAGACACAGTAAGCATTAAAAATTTTTTGTTTCTTAAAAATTTCTTGAGTTGGATTTTTTAATTACTTATTAATTGTAAATTTCGTTTTGTTTTTCATTTGGTTCTAAATCATTTATTCGTTGTACATTTTTATATTGTTTCTTTATTTATGCTAAATATCTTAACCTTAATATTTAGTTTTGCTATTTATACGTAGTTGTTATTTATTACGAAACTTATAAACAAATACCAACTATTTTAAAATTTTTAATTAATTATTTTTCGTTTATCTATAATTTATTCTGAAATTCTGTAATATTTGTTTTCAAAATTTTAATTATGTGTTGCTTATTTTTATTATTTATATTTTTAACGCTATATTATTCTTTTACTTCTTTACTTATATTATTCGTTACTTTTTATTTTGAAATTTATAAGTATTAATTATTAATTTGAAATTATTTATGTGCTTTGAAACTCGTATTTATTTATAATGAGTTACTGTTTAAATTACTTCATGACTTAATTATTTGAGATTATGTAATAATTAGTTTGTTTTGAAT
>WJFA01004373.1:0-10873 GCA_009870155.1 Pseudobourletiella spinata | reverse complement strand
AAGAAATTAGCATGGAAATAATAGGTAACTTCAAATCCGTCCAAAATCCAAACGTAGTGACGGACACACTATGTATGCACGACCACACATTGTACCAAAAGGCCATTAGAAACTATGGGCAAATATGAGCCAAGAAAAAAGAAGATTCTTCCATTCTCTTACGGGATTTTATAGAACTTCTCAGATTTTTTTCTTCTTGCGGGCTTTCATGGGCTTTTACGGCCGCCCGTGATATTAAACGGGCTACCCATCCCGCCCGTAACTTCTTAAAATTCTCATACAGGTCCCGCAGCCCGCCCACCTCTAAATATTTTGGGCCCGAGCCCAACCCAAACCCGACGGGCTCGGGCGGGCTGCGGGCTGAGCTAGCGGGGTACACCCCTTGTACCCATCTACTCTTGGCACAACAACACGCCCACACTATGAACCCAGGCTCATCCACATCGCAGGTGCACTAAATCCTGACATCGTCGTGTTTATTTCACAACATAACGGACATGCTTGTTCATGAAGCCGTTTGATTTTCGACTCCGGCCTAGTGGGTGATCCACTCACCGAATATCAAGTAGCATTCCGGGCCGCGGGTCAGCATTGTCCTATCTCTCGGAAAATATAAAATGTATTTTGGTTCATCCGGAAAGCGCTCACAACGAATGAAAGCCATTACAGATTTGGGTCACTTTTGCTTTAAAAGATAGGGAATCAAATTCTTTAAGGGTTTACAGGAGTTTTTTAATATCTGCAAAAGTTTCTTCATAATTTGAACCGAAAGTTACAAAATTTGATAAATTTCAAGAAATGCAAATTTTAGTATGATACCCCCCTTACTTCGTTTCAAAATTGTGAAAAAACTATTAAGATATTTCAAAATCCTGAAAATTGATCTTAGAGAATTTCATGAACTATGCTTTAAAGCAAAAGACACTTGTATCCATAGATTGATGCGATAAAATCTTGGAAACTGCGATGAAAACTATCAAAAGAATTACAAACAATTAGAAGGGGAAACGCACATCTATTTTTGGGGCACATATATGTATCCTACTATCATTATTGATCATAAAAGTTTCCCCACCATATTGCATGGTAAAAGCCATGCAAATTGTTACTCAAAGCTGGTACCACACATCTTATGGCCACAGTCGGATCTTTGAACTCAAAAGCAGGTTTTCTGGACCCTGGTGCGTTAACTGGGTAACGCATCACACTGTAGTAGTCGTAATATCCTTGGTTTCCAAAAACTTCGCTACTACCCCTCTCATATGTGCCCGCCATTCTAGATGGAGGTAATGGAAAAAATATTAATCGAGTTGTGGTAAGTGTACATATAAGGTGATTTAGAACTTTTGCTTAATTTTACTACCACGCACCTCAAGGAATGTTTTCAAACAGAACGGTAACATGGTCATCGCGGTCGGGCCGATTCTGCACTTGAGTGAAACCAGAGAATGCAAAAACTCGTGCTGTATTGTACTAAAACTTCCGGTACTCTGAAGACTCAGTATCTGCCGTCCTCCAACGCGTCCTTAGTTGGAGAAGCAATCGTTGCCGCTGCTAACTTGCACATAATACATTTGTCTGACGTGCGGTATAATTTTCAGTTTTCAAGTTCTTGAATTGAAAGAGGCAACCGCTTCTAAGATTCTCATACTTTTGCTAGTCGCTGAAATCAGCATAAGAGTGGTTTAGTAATGCTATGCCAGCGCTTACAGCAGAAACAATTTTGAAGATATAGTATGCAACCTAACTGAAATGAAAGAGGCTGATGGAGTACGGGATCTCGTTTTTTGGTCACTTCGAACTGGGATATTTTGAGAAAAGTATTTCTTGCCTCGATTCACCACCGACAAATTTCTTTTGTTCTTCTGTAAGGATCATATTCAGGACGCCGAATGGAGTGCCTGCGAATTACAAGAATATAGGATGTGTTGAGTGGTATCCGCACGATATCGTGTCAATCCAAAGTTACAAAAATGTAAAAATTCACCACTGCCTCCAGCAGCATCATCCCTTTGCTCCAATCAGTGCAATAAGACTTTTGAATCGAGGATCATAAATTCTGGAAAACTAGATGTTCTTCTATGACTATATCTTCCTTTGAAAACTAACGCGACACACTAGACACATCGAAATATCATTGAAACGGTGGTGAAAACACTAAAGGAGAAAAGTTAAGGGGCGGAGCATTGGCTTCATCAAATTATATGGAAAACTTTGTAGTGTGTGCGCTGTAGGCAGGTAATAATTTGTGGCTCCGACAGAACAATGCTGCTTCGTTTCCGAATTCTAGAAGAAAAACAATATTGCGAAACAGCTGAGGCGGATGTATGTGAGCAAATGGTCTTCGCTACGAATATATATTTAAGATAACCTGTTACCACTTCTTTTTCAAATTCTGTGGTGACCCTTGTGCGGTCAGAATCATTGAAGGAAATGGGTTGTGTGAACGGCACATGCTATTATTATTATTATATCTTAATCATATATATTATTCATGTCTTCTTAAGCTTTAAAAATTCCACGAGAATGCAGTCAGTCAAACACCCAGACTCATTCAAGGACAATTAATACGTCTGTATACTCTGCTTGGACATCATAGGGTAAACATCCGATCCTAACTCAAGTGCTAACATGTTGCCATTCCTACTGGGCTACGGGCAGCTGCCATATTCAATAAAAAATTTAAGACAGCCGTGGTTTCTTGAGTAGTGGGGATTTTATTCCCAAAACAAGTCGAATACGTCATTTTTCAACATGCAGTATTACTTTGAATTTCTGCTGGCAGGATCAAAGTCCACAATCATGTGGAGATACACTACATCTTCGACTATACCACCTCCTATTCTTCCACGTTGGTCGCTTAAAATGAATTGCAGATCGGATAACAGACTTTCGACGGAAACTTGTGTATCGGGATAGCTGATTGCTGTACAATCTATCTCATTTCATGGGGAAATTCGTTTTGATTGTGTGAATCAAATGAATATAAAGGCATTTCTCCAAAAAATATAAATACAAATATTTTATTGTTTCGAGATTCAGTACAAATACAAATGCGTATGCGGAGAAAGTTGTCTAGGATGTTCTCTTAGGTTTATGGGGTAACTCGCATACTTGTATCAAAATTTTGAAAGGAATTTGAACCATTTCGAAAGATTGGTTAAATTTGAATTTAAATCTGGACCTTTTTAACCTTTGACTTGAAATTTTAAAAAGTACATGAAAGGTACCAAAAAATACTGAAACATGGCTCATTCTCGATCTTTTAAAATGAAACTAACTTGAATCGCTCATCGCATTCGGACTTCAGCGATTTTCGCCGTAGGCCCTTAAAACATTTTGGATTTCCCGCCAAAACGGACCGACGTCTGAACTACAACGCGGATTGTAAAGTACTCGATGGGAGGATCATATACTGGGAGGAATTATAGAATCGGGCACCCAGCAAACGCTTCCGGATTGCTGTGAAATAACCCAAAACAACTTCTTCGACTTTACAAGGCTCTATCAGGTGGGCAGCCACTCCAATTGATCCTAAATTTTTCTGTTAGGGTGGTCATCTAAATTTAAGGATACCGCCACCACTACCATTAGTATGGCCACTTATCATTTTACTTTTTGGTTTTTCTTAAGGCACTAAACACCATTTTTTATGGGGTTGTTGAAATTTATACATTCGGCCGTCACTACTGACACGACTTCTTTGTCCGCTCCTCGTATTGACCGTCTTTTGAGGAACCCTGTAAGCCTAACAAAGGGATATTTTCACATGTCAACAGCGCACGAATCAATGATAATGCGCATTCGAGAGGTCCTCCAGAGAGATTAACAATGGCCAATTCCTAGGTGCGGAAATTCAGATTTGTCTGAGTTACGCGCCCTCAAACTTATCGTCACCTGGGCACCAAAAACGAGAGTACGTCTCCGTTTCAAAATCCGATGTTAAATGCCATAATAAAATCCAAGTTTCAATGGACTTTTCAAAAACGCGCATAAAATGCCTCTCGTGTGGTTGGATTTTAACATCATGTTCTAATGATGTCCACTGCAATAATGACGTGCTGTTAGTGATGCATAAGCGCTTGTCCGCTTCTCCTGCATTTCCGAAATATTGAGGAAGATCAGTAATCCAGTTAAATACATTAGGTAATCTCTCAGGAATCTAGATTTCTCGTACAACCTTATAATCCAAATGGTCAGGTTCGTCTACCGATTGCGAGTAGACTACTCATTAAACCACTGCGTCAGGCAACAAAGAAATTAACGGGCTAATCTCAATGTTGATAAATTGAGGAAGAGCTTATGCAGCACAAACTGTTCATCCGTAATGTGAGTCTCCGGAACTGCATGACTTGACAATTAGCGTACTAAGCTAACTCAATTACCCCTGAATGCCCCTGAGCTCCCACGAAGTATATAAACCTAGCGGAATCGCCAGCCTCAGCAGTTCGTCCATGCAGCCGTTGTAACACCTGATCAATCCCTGAGAACTTGAAGCCTGCAACATGGTTAACTTAGCAGTTGTAAGTGTCTTTATTATCGTCTCCTTGAGTTTACTTCAAACACCAATTTCCAGATCGGTGTATTTGCCATAAATTAATAATTATTTATTTCAGCTTTTGTCCGTGCTCCTTGTTACGGCGGTCGCGGCGCGTGCACATCTTCTCCCTCAAGAAAATGCCACAGCAGAAAAACTGTCCCACGAGGCAGAAAGACACGAAAGAGTCGGAACAAGATCCACTTTATATGGAAGCGACCCTCGCACATGGGCTCCCTCATCAGGTGGATCGAGAGGCGTTATACTAGGAAGTGACCCTCGCACCTGGGGGCCCCCATTAGGTTGATGGGGAAACTGCCCGCACAGGTGGATGGGTTAGTCAGGGATGAAAATATTTGTGATGGCGTGTAAATTTTAAAAGTTTTAAATATATTGCTTTCATCATCTGTATGAGCGAATAGTTGATAGCGACACTGGTAATAATTACCATTGTCATGGCAATACGATAACGATAGTCATAAGGATAATGATTTTAAATCATATGCGATAACGATATCATTAAACTTGGTCATTTATTCCACATTGTCGATTCATTGTCATCAATAAAATTCATCAACCAATAAAATTTTCCACAGCTGTAAATGGTAGTACACATTCCGATTCAATATCGGGTGAACGATAAGAGTTTCCACAACAAGTGAACGCATGGACGTGGACTTGAGTATAGTTGCGGGCGCACTGCATCCGCTGCCCAAAACGCTGTTGTTTCATAGCTGGTTCAAAACGGTGCTCGTGACATTGGCCAGCTATAAGAATGGCGCATTTAAAGTGTGGCCTCGTCGCCGGGTGGATTATGCATATTATTAGCACAACATTCTACTGGAGTCCTTCGTGAATCCGACTCGACCACCGCTATCGAGTACCAACTTCTAGAGCGTCGCACATCATCACGGAGGCTTCTGTTTAACAAGCTACATCTACTTCATCTCCGTGATGGTGAAGATCCTACAGAGTGAACCGCACAGGGCGCGGCGGATTCCGAACACTGTTCCAGTCTAACGAAGGACAGCTCCTCCCTGAGGCGCTTGACGGCCGCTTCCGTAAACTTTGTGGGGCCCAAATAAGAAAGTTGTATTGTAAACCTTCAATTATTATGGGATATCCACAAAATTACAAAACATTAAAAACAACAGATAACACATTCCGGCGCCAAAATCTCACCGCATGTCCATTGATGCGTAAGACACAGACGTAACTCCAAGAATCTGAGGCGCGGTGGGGCTTAAAAAGCCGCAGTCGGATCGTCCAACGTGAGCCGTTCTAAATTCGGCCAAGGACTGGGCTGGCGCAGGAGAATCAGTGCATCCGAAAATTCATCCTCCTCCCACAGCATACTGCGCCATTCCAAGGTGCGCACAGTGGAATTTTGAGGGAGGGGAGGCCACTCATCCAGCCGCTCCTGCTGGAGATCATTATTGGCTACACGAAAGCCACCGCTGTGAGGCCAGCGGTACATGAAACTTGCCATATCCAGCTCGTCCAAACCAGGAAGTTCCAGTGCGGCCCTCATGAAATGTTGAATGAACAACTTTGGTCGAGAAGTTCCGTAGGTCCACATCTGGAGTCGCGTGTAAGTTTCATCAAGCTTTCGGGGAGGGAGCAATAAGAACTCACGGCCAAGTCCCCAAATCTCAGCCAGTACACATTCACCTTGAGATATTTCAAATTTGAGCAGCAACTGTGATGAAGGAGCGCTCGGGTGGAATCGAAAGAGTTGTTTTCAGCGCATTGAATGACCCGGCTGTTCAAGTAGCACTGTGGCTCAAGCCTCTGCAGGGCTCCGATGATAGCCGAGGATCCCAAATCTGCAGGATGCGCCTGGGATGACCCCCATATTTTCGGAACGACCCGCCCCGCCCACTCAACCCAAGCATGGAATATGTCCGAGCCGGTTGGTAGGCCTTCTAAATTCACACACAAATCGGGACCCATGTACCAGGCGGACGGGTGGAACCATACGAGGGAAAACTGGGCAACATTTGACCACAGACGGTTGTTCCTGTACTCCGCCTCCTCCAGGAGTTTGGATGCGCACTCATTCGAGACGATTACAGAGCATGATTCCTCTGTGAATGCGATGAAACGCTTGAGATCCAAGATGTTGCCACCGGAATACGGCCGCGGAAATTCGAATTTGACCAACGCTTCATGCTTTTCCTTGTCGGATAAGTTCCATGTGATTTCTATGAGCAACGTGTGGAGCTGGACGCCGAAAACAGTCAGGACCCCGTAATGATCCTCCGCATAGCCTTCCAATACGTTGCGTGAAGCAAGGTACACGCTATGGATGAATGGAAGGGACGGGGATGTGCGTGAATTCATCATGTTTTCACGGTACTGCTCTGGACTAAACCAGGATTTCGGAAATTTAAACAAGGCTCTTTTCGTCGCTTCTTCATTCCACACCTTGCAAACCAAACGGCTGGACTTGAACGTCCTCGGGTCGAACCATTGGAAGACGAGTGGAAGAATCTAAAAGAGTTTGTAGCAACAAAGTCTCTGCACTGCAAATTAAATGAATTTCTTCGAATTAAGGTTTCAACCCCTTTGAAATCAACTGTTTCTGTTCCTGTACGCAACAACAGAGCCTGTGGATACGCGAATTGTGGACTGGAGGGCGCGTGAGATGATTGCAAACTTACGTCAGGATTGAAAAGTATGGAAACAGACATGCTGCTGCGATCCCTGTGTCAGCACATAATGAATTAAACACTGTGTGCAACTTTGACTCGGCAGAATCAAACTGGAACCCTGCAATTCCTGCCGCCAGTAGTGGCCTTGTGAACGGGCTGAGTGCGCCAGTTAGTGTCACAAAGGGTAGGGGATTTAGGGCGTGTGACGGTGGCCACAGGACCCTCGATTGTCCCACAAGCGGACGGTCAGCCTCGGTCGTCCAGACCGTACGCAACACTGCTATTCTGAGACACAGTAAAATACTTTCACCTCCTCAATCCCCTCAGGTGGGAAATTCATGGAGTCAAATGTACGATGTCTGAGAACATGTCACACAGGGACATGACTACGGGCTTGGCTGAATACATCAGTTGAGTATTGGCATGTTTATGCACTGAATTAGTCTACATCGGAAGCTTACGGTAGAAGAAATGGTCAGTAAAACATTTGGGGCGGAGGGCTCTCACAAGGCGGATCAATGCAAAAGTAGGTACTTTTGGAAGTAATTTTCCGTAATATATCGGTAAAGGGATCGCACTAATCGGGAATGCAACGAAAATAATTTTTCATAATGGATGCATGCGCAGCTTCCAGATTTCCCAGACTCATAGGTAGCGGCCTCCCTTGACTCACCACCAACGGAATTATATCTTGATACATGACGTCATTGAGTTGTGACGTCCGTTTAGAACGAGCCAGGCCAGAGCGGTGTTGGTCACTTCCAGGTTCACGATATCTGTTAAGGAACCGGTACAACAAATTACGGGCGTATTGCCCACCGGGCAAAAGTTTCAAAATTACCATCGCCTTTCTTCAGGACCAATGTAACGTCAGAATACTCCGCAGAAATTTGTGTGGTCCGCTCCTTCTCCAAATTATAGGCTGTAGGGCCTTTATGTTTTCCGCGCAACAGCTCTATCATCGATACATCGTCGATTGACATTCCCAGGATAGTGGCCAAAAGTTAATCTGTACCCGTTGAACCAGATTTGCGAGAGGAGTTTTGGCCCAGTCTGCAATCATACCACGTTGGATTAAATAATTTTGATGTAAAAGATTCCTAACATGCGACACTGCTTGTTTCATTTTCGTCTAAAATGTAATGTCCACAGGAATTTTTGTGCCCATCTCGGTATATAATATTAGTACAAGTATATTCTCTGGACAACATTTGAAATATGAAAGGGTAAACCATGTAAAATAGCAAAGGTTTGGTATTTTCCACCCTGGACAAAATCAGTTGCTCGTACAAAACACTTTGCGGCTCGTGTGAATCCGCATTTGGTCAGATTTTTTCGATTGTCAATGGAATCTTTTGGAACATTTAGAATTACACGAGCTCGGAAGAATGAATCTCTGAAAGTATCCGTTTTAGTAGTTGTTTCAGCTGATTCATCTCTACAGAAGTAATGATAATGTATGTCTTATTGCGGGACGATAAAAAGACTCATGCTGGTTCGCGCGCATTGTTGTTCCTCCCATGTGGTTAAAGAATGCTTCCGGCCGCAGCCCAGAAATTGTGGGTGCAGCAGTGCAGTCTTGCTTATTTTTATTTACCGACAAGGTGTCCCGAAACCATACATCATATTTATTTTCGCTCTGGAAGCTGAACGCCTGGTCGCTGATCAATAATTCTGGTACCGTTGGAAACCAGAGACCTTATGTTTTTGTTTGGTTACATTCTTGGCCGGATGGGTCTGCTGGTAACGGAGACATTATGATGCATGGGCAAAATCATATGGCAATTTAACATTAGCAAGTAAACGGGACACATTTTGGCTTACTGCTCCTAAACCCCGTGACAGCGCAGACGCATGTGTGATAGCGCGTTCAACGCCAAAGGCCAATAGCCAAAATGTGTCCCGTTTACGGTAATGCTGAATTACCATGTGATTTATGTGATGACCCATCCGCTAAAACTCCAGTACCTGGGGCGATCCGGCCAAGCATATGGAACCAAACAACAGCTTAAAGCCTAAGGTTTCCAACGGTACAGAATTATTGATCTGCGATCAGGAGTTCGGCTTCCACAGCGAAAATAAATGTGACGGAAAGTTGTGGTACAAACTGTATATTTTAGTATAAAAAAGTTGGATTTCTTTGGAACGCCCCTGACTATAGTTGTGTCGATGTGTAGGCAGCAAGAGCCACAACCTTGAAATGTTACAAAATCCCTTGAAAGTCTTTGACCGCTGGCTGGCTGCCGAACCTACGCCGCTGACTTGAGGGTCATGCGTTTCAGCCTTAAATCACTATGCAGAAGAGAGAGATGATAAGTCATTCTTCAATGTATGACTTCACTCCATGTCCTGTAAAAGGTTCAACACCCTCCTCATTTTCATTAAAATTTCCAAGAAACTACAAACAAATTTTATGCAGCTGAAGCTTGCAAAAGCAACTCATTTCAGATCATGCCGGTCATTTTAATTGTAACATTAGTATCATCTCGACGCCATAAATTAATCCCACACTAGATGGCAAATTTTATTCCAAAGGTTGGTTCAAGCGTCACAGTCACTCCTGCGGCTTTTAGCTACTCATCTTTCGAAGCGGCGAATTCATACAGTTCTCTCACAGGATTCTAATGAGTTAGAACTCGCAAAAGGCATGGGCACGTGAGCTAGTAAATTTTGTGTACTAACGAGCTGTCTATAACTGACATCATCAAAATTTCAGAAATTTAGGACCCACCCACCCCTAATGATGACAATTTTAACATGACGTTAAATGGGAGACTCTGATCCACCCACTGACCCCCCCTGACGACGTCATTTATGGACTGCTCAAGCTCGGAATTTGCTTCGTCAACAGGTAAATATTCATGTCAAGAGTTTTGCAACTTTGTGCTTGCTAGTGAACGGTTACTAAATATGTAATCGTTATTGAGAGAATGCCTGGTTGATGATCATGCTAAACAAACTTGATAGGGTGAAATGCTGATCAGCACTGTTGTTTTGGGCAGTCCTTGAACAGCATTGTTACTAGTATCGTCAGCAATCAGAAGAGTAGAGTAATTACAGCATTTTTTCTAACGCAAAATGATACGAGGCTCTGCTAGAGCCTGCTAGAGCTAAAAAAGGGCTGAGGTTCTTTCGTCTCACCATTGGGAAAAGGCCAGTGAAAAACTTCAAGTGATACAGCTGCTTCCGCTAGTTGGCTCTATTTTGGTCCGTCCAGGTCGGGATCAAGTCAACCTCATGCTGCCGCGGTACTTTCAAAGTCTTCCGCACATTCTGTACAAAACCAGCTGTGACAGAAAAATCCCCATGAGGAGAATTACTGTGGTTTTCGTCTCTATAGTTGTCACGATCCCAATCGTTGGATTTTTAAACATTGTATACACAAATCTACATTTCAGGTACAGAAGGCTTGCTCTTCATACCCTGGAATAACTTACTATGGAATGTTGTAAATATTTATGACGATGGATTACGTTAATTACGCATGCGAATTACAATTATTTTAACTAATTACTTTTACAATTATTCTAATGGCTACCTCGTTTTTGTAATACTTCAATTTGAAACAGCGAGAACAATTCATCATTTGCGAACTTACAACTGTCGTCCAAGCCCAGGATTCTTTGTTGGATTCTTACGGGTACCGAATATCATCAGAGTCGAGCTATTCATGTTAAGAATA
>WJFA01004372.1:0-10876 GCA_009870155.1 Pseudobourletiella spinata | reverse complement strand
GGGCGTATTGATAGCCTCTGATTCCTTTATGTGTATTCATGGATACTATTTGAACGGAGCCATGTGAATGTGTGTGCGTCTGTGCGTTCGTGTGTTTCCATAACTGTCAGAACTTGGATTGCTTGTGTGTACGGCATGTGAAAAACTTACTGCCAGTCGTGTGACCAATAATAAACCAAAACCAATAGTAAGAGTGTATCTGCCAGTATATGCTTGGAGTTTGTGTGTGTGTGTGTGTGTCTGTGTGACTAACTATTAGTACCACGTATACTTGTGTTTTACTAACTGGGAGTACTAGCCGTGTGCGTATGTGTGTTACTATAAGTGAACACTTGTGTGCAAGAGGATCACGCACATGTGCGTGTGTGGATTACTTCACGAATGGATTTGGTTCACGTTTCCCCGCAACTGAGCCCGTTGATACTGTCATCATCATGATCTTCATCACCATCCACCTCCCACCATCATCATCTGCCTTCCTCATGGTTCATTCTTCCTAAAATTTCCATAAACCCAAATTTTCCCCATAGATTTCACTCCCTGCCGGATATCTCTTACAAGTGGTAGCACACTCCGTTTACGGGAGCAGTAGATGTAGGAGAGACAGAGCAATCGCAACTATATACAAGGAAGAAGTTGTAGTCGTCGTAGTGCATTTCCTTGTCAAGCTGGGACGGGGTGTACCATAAAAATGCAAATTGGTTCTTAGGCATGACATGAGTGATGATAGAGCTGAGGCAGGGAAATGCAAACTTTTATTCAAATGCGACATTAGACGGGGAAGAGGCGCGGGCCTCTGTTCCTCCTCATCCTTTTTGTCACAAAACTGTAAAAACATTTGCAAGGCTTAGCGCCGGAAAGTAAGAGACAGAGTGGGAGGAGACAAATGAAGTAATAAAAATATCAGCCAACCTTCAGGTTCTTTCATGGAAAATTAATAAATGTCGGAATAGGCACACGGTTTATGTGTTCATATGTGCTTCTTATTTACATATTTGTGTGTGTGTGTGTGTGTGTGTGTGTCTGTATCTGTATGTAAGACGGTGGGGTGCGTTGATAGGCTGACAAGCGTCGGCTTAGTTTCACTTTTGTCCCTCATCCGCCTTGTCATTTCCCTCTCCGCCTGCTTCTTATAGACATGACTAATTTCACACACGGATATAAACGCCTGCATACATACATAAAAATCCACCGGAAAACCGCTATTCCGCTATTTTGTCAAATCCCCGCCAGGAATACCACGGCGAGTTCAAAGTTGAGCCGCACCATGGAGACCCTAAATGTTTACACAAGAACGGTGGTGGAAATCCTAGCACACTCATCGTTCCCGTGCCCCACACGAGAGCTAAATAAACATGTGAAATAACGGAAAGATTACATGCTCCTCCCCAGGAATCTAACAAGAATGTGACATACAGCCATCATGTACAAGTTTTGGCCAGCTGCGCGCCGGGAGTGAGTGTGCACAGTTGTTTCTTTCAATTTCCTCGTCACCGTCACATTCTTTGACATTTCATCGTCGTTGTGCGTCCTGAAGAAGTGGAGGAAAAGCTATATTGCTAATGTCCATAGACAGGCACACACGATGTGCCTCCGCAATACAAATAAGCCTGTTATTCTTCACTCAAGTGACGTGTTCATATTTGAAGTCGGCTGCCATCCGCAGATTGCATGAGAGCCAATACGTGGTTCGCCGAGAGAGTCTGTCTGTCTAGTCGCTGTAGTGATGGGTTTTATTAATGGACCGAAGTGTGCATGTATGTGTGCGCAAATTTGTGTCTCAGAATATTTGTGTGTATGAATGTGTGTGTGTCTTTGTGTGCGTGTGTCTTTGTGTGTGTGAATGTGTAGGTGTGTGTGTGTACTCATAGCCCGGGGGAAAGCAAACATGGGAGAAGTGCTGAGTGAGTGGGCCAGCGAGAGAGAAAGAAGAGCATGGAATTCAGATGGTGAGAATTGGAAAATAAAACAAATCGATCTGAGGTTGGTGGGAAATGTGAGGAAGTTCCACGTCTTCGTTTCCCGCCGCCCCTGTTTGTCAGGGAGTCAACCTCGAAACCCTTCCATGCAGTAGCGTGGATTGATAGGACAGACGAAATGTCAAATTACTTCTAGATGTTCTTACACAGCTATCTGCTGGACAAAGAGGAGGTTGGAGAGCATTATAGACAAATGGTAGCAACGTGCCACCGCTACGATACCCTCTGCAACGAACTCATCGGTAGTCAACGGTACTCAGCGGTAGTAATGCTGATGCTCTCGTACTCCACGTCGCTATGTTCTCGGCTACCCAAACATAAGCATGGATCAGACCAAGAAGCTCTGTCATAATAGCAGTCGTAAGAGTAATTAAACTCGTTTACTTTTCATTAGCACCATCACCCCTCACCCAATCCTTGAAAGATACTCGAGTATCGGGAATTATTACTCCTTGAATTGATTTGTCCAAAATTCTCTACTAGACTGTTTACTTACGCAGATCTCTAGCTTCTAACGCTCAATCCCTCTGTGTTGCCTTAGCCTTACGTGTCAGAGAGCATTTGAAGATTAGTAATTAAAAGAAAAGTGGGGATAAGTGAGATCGTAAATTTCACTCCCACCACTCTGTCACACACCGCACGTGCAGACATACACTGCTAACGGAGGTGGGAGCATGAAATCGCTCCCTGTACTTAACCCGCCCAGTTTGGCATGATTGAGCACCTTAGAGGTCTCTTAGGTTACCCTCTCGTCGAGAGAGGGGAAGAAACGCAGGTTGTAGTAGCCGCTGAGACAGGAAGAGAAAAGTGGGTAGAAGTAGGAGGAGGAGGAGGAGGTCCCATATGGAATTATAAAGGGCAAAATGGGGGGTTAAAATCAATATTTCATCAGGAGCTATCAACCTTGATTTATTTGTGCACTTGAAGACGGAGAATTTTGATGGGGTCCCACGGAAACTCATTCCTGTGCGTCAAAGTGCGACGAGACACTCAAGGGTATCTGTACACGGCCTGGGCCATATGAACCGACAGGTAAAGACCACCACAGCGTCCGACTACCCCTCATATCCCTCGAGAACGCTCGTTTCCCGCTCTGCGAGACCACTCTGACGGATGCGCCCGCTTGTGCGAAAACTGGTCGAGCATAGCGCCAAGAACTACTGTGCAGTGCCCACATTGCAATAATGAGAGCATAAATTTCACCCACTTTCTTATCTCCCGCCGTCGAATGAGAAGCTCCGACTGGGGGAGTAAAATCTTAATACGCCTCTGCGTCTTCATGTTTTTTAATAGTCTCGATCTCCCGTAGTTTTTTATTTCATGATGCAAATAAGCCAAGTAGTTTCACTGTAATAGCATCAGCTGTAGTTGTAGCGGAAGCAGCACTCGCCGAGGACATCAGAGGCACTGGAACGTCAGACGTTTGGACACACCCACACCCCCTTCAGTATATCTCCCACGATCCAGACGATGATAAGGGGAGTCCTTACAAAGGATGATGAAAGGCTCTTCGCACGCTTTCTGTACATACACTTATGGCAACGAGTCAGTCGGCCCGGAATAGTGTATCCCTCATTGAAAAACAAATACAATTTATCAAGTCCTGACTGCATGCAAACAGTGAAATTTCAGCAGGGATGGCGAAGACTTGGTAGATGCGTCTCTGTGCGTATCTGATCTGTTGGCGGCAAGAGGGTGGGAGAAATATAGCGGAAATATTACCGTGAGTCGATTTTGCTCGTGCCCTTATCCTCCTCCGGTCTGTACACCACCGTGTAGCTACTACGGAGTGGCTCCTAAGTGTCTTCCCTGCATATCAGATCCCAGTTTCTCCCGCTACACCCCCCCCCGCCCTCCTCTATACAGTTTGGCATTCGGCGGAGAGAAACTCCGTTTATTATAATAATACAGGGAAGAGAGGGACCGGGATGGGGATGGGAGACAGTGCAGTGGTACAAAAGTGTGTTTACGAGTCACAAAGTTGGGCGCATAAATAAATCATGCCGAGTGAATGCGGAAGGAGTACACCACTACAATACAGTAGTATTATCATGGCCCCGGCGAATGATATCTGCGTATGCACATTCTTCCCTGTGCCTCTCACAATGTTCGTAAATACTTACGTATGTATGTGTGTGTGTGTGTATGTGTGTGTGTGTGTACACGTAGCGAGCAAGTCACGCTGTTCGGCCCGCGGAGGGAAATCTCATAAGTTGAGCTTATTTGACTTTCAGGGAGGAGGAACGGTCCGTTTGTTTTCACTGTTAATACTTTCATGACAAGCATCTCTAAAGCGGCCATCTCCACTTGGCACACGTGCGCAACTTTTTGTCTTGAACGACTTGGTCGTCAGCTCCATAACAGTCCTTCGTAGTAGTCGTCGTCTCCGACGGGGGCAGAACCTTTTGATTGAAGCACCTCTTCTTTTCTCCATAGGCATCAAGGAGATGTCACACATGAATACGGTTGGATCAAGGTTGGGCTGCCTCTACATTATGCAAATAAAACTGCTGACGCATAAAAATTCCACGAATAGGATTTCCCTCTCCTCATTCCGCGGCAGAAATGTTTCAAGAGTGGAAGAGAAAGAGCGACAGACAGAGGGAGAGGTGAAGGGTAAGAGGGGGAAAATTGGAGGAGGCAGAGTAGAGGTTCGATTCCAATGAGGTTATCTGCCTGATTTATGAGTTGATTATTATTCCTCTGCTCCTCACCTAATTTTATTCTCCTCCAGCTCCGACTCCGCCGACTTATTCTATTCACGGAGCACAATAATAATTTGTCTGACTTGATTTGAGTTGACAAAGTTTTTTAATCTTGGCAGTGATTCTGTAGCAGTGAGTAGTAGGAAAATATTCGTGGAGGAAAGTTATAAAAAAAAAAGTGGCACGTCCATAAACTCTCCTGCTTTCCCCCATACCCTTGAGATGGGGTTGAGGTGGACGGCCTAACAAAGCGTGGGGATAATCGTAGGAGTACTCTGTAATAACGTGGAAAAAGTGAGCGACTCTTTCTTCCATGAAATGGTCAAAAGATAATGGGGGAGCGTCCGTGATGGAGAAATTTCGTGGAAGTTCCCCTGTGAATAAACCTTCATTTTACCCAGAGACGCTTTCAACTTACGCCTGGAATTTTGGTCCAACTTTTGGGTGGGAGGACAAGGGCGTACTAATTTTTTCGGGATCAATGTTCCTTCCCTCAGTATTTTGAAAGGAGTAACCCCATTGCGATCCTAGAAGAGAAATTACATGGTGGAGGGGTAGACGGCAGCAGTAGTGACACTGCTCTGAGGACAAGAGGGATGTCCCTAGCCACTGCACATTATTTGAGCTGGAGGAGAGAATGGAGTAGTTTTCTGGGAAGTCTACAGCACGTTTTGAGTAAATATGAAATATATTAGGGACAAATGGATTTCAAATCACAGAAGGCGGGTTGACTGCGTAGAGGATCGATTCCTGAGAGTCATCTGTCACGACTTGTCATACTTGTCAGACATTTTGGTGGAGCGGGAGCAGCAGCTTTAGGAAGTATGGTGGAAGATGCTTGGGGGATCAGAGCATGAGGTTTTTACGATTTTTCTACTACCAAAAAAGCCCATTTTCGTCACTATGAGCCTGATTGTTGCCCTCCTCGGGGGAGGGGGGGGGGCGGGCGGTCTGTCAAATTCCATAAAGTTTGTCCTAGTTCTGAGAAAAAAATTAAAACTTGAATTACATCTCGCCATCTTGTCCGCACTATGTAGTTGGATGACAGCATCAGAGAGATGGAGGAAGTAATTAACATATGTCTTCACCTGCTGGGAGAGTGGTGTGTGCCCACTCCTCTCACAGAAGGGGTTGACTCACCTTGTTTGCCAGGTCAGATCCTCCCGAGGATAAGGGTAGAGTGCGTGAGAGAGTTGGGTGGATGGAATGAATTTGTGGAAAAGTTTTAGCAAGATATAAAATATTTCTCTTTGGAACTTCAATATTTCATCTGGTTTTCGCAAGAAAGAAAAGTTTTCCACCCTCCTCACTACTACTCACCACCTCACTCACGCATACAAATGTAACTACGCACATGGACACCCGAATCCCCTTTGTCCGGCTGTCTTCCCGCGACTTTCTCCCGGATTTTGCTTACTCACAATGCAGCACTGCTCATGAACTTGTTGAATTTTTATTGGCTCACATGTTCACGGGGTGTGTGTGAGAGAGAGTGTCTGTCGGCTTGAGTTTGTACAAATGATCTCCGCACTAACCATCCCTCGCACCTAAAGCACCGTCGTCGGATGGGTAGAATTTTTTCTTTGCATAATCAAATCAATTCACTTTCCATTGTTGTTTCTCCCCATCCCTGTTTTGGGGAGGAGCATTGATCTGGTTACGCTACATGATAGTGAGATTGAGGACTTCATTCCATTTGGGGTTCTCCAATGCGTAGGAAATGGTCCTTATCGCGCCAACGAGGAGCACAGCAGACACGTTGGTGAATACAGACCTTCCATGCTAGTCTAACTTGTACGGTTCCGAGCGAAAGGCATACAGAGGCAATTTTTACGATCGGGAAGAATTTATTGAGTTTCTCGATGGGGAAATTCAAACTCTTTCACATTATTCTTCACGGGCGGACGCATCCGATGCTCTCACACTCCCTCGCTGCCGCCTTCATGAAATAAACTATAGAAGTCCCCTGGAAACTGTCCGTTGAAGTAGAGCCATTTCCCTGTAAAATTCATCAGGCAACATTAATTAAGGCAATGGTAGCAAGGCTCCATTTGAAATCTCTCTAACTCACTCAGTCCTTTTGAGTGTTTACGCAGTGGCGCTTGGCCAGTGCGTAGTCACTTTAAAATGACAGCGTCAGTTTGGAAACTACTCCGGTTGTGTATGGCCAATCCTCTTCACTCCGCAATTTGGTGTGTGTGTCAGAAGGACAGGGTGTGTGTGTGTGCTTGCGTACGTGTTTGCAGAGATTACGCATGATGTTAATGACGCGAAGCAGAGGACTCCCTGCTACTGTGAACACAAGTAGTCCGACGCACAAAGCATTTGGCACGTACAACTGCGGCCGTGCTTGCTACTCCGCGTCACACGGGGACCTCGAGAAAATGATTTAATGACTGCACTAATTTCGTAAAAGCGAATCAACGTTACAGTCTCTACGTTATTCAATGAACCAAGTCCGCTTCCGCAGAAAGAAGTCAATCCACATACACTCCAAGCTCCACATGTGCCATGATATGAACACGCATGTAACTGAACAGACAGAAGAAAGTCATTCATGCTCCCACGTACACTTTCACCAGTGAATACACTGTGTGTCGCTCCCACGTACGACGCAGTGTACATTAGTAGTAGGAAAAAAAGAGTCAGCCTACGCACTCTAGCTCATACCCGTCCATGCCCATACAAAAGTATTCGTCGAACATGGAGGGAACAGTGATGGAGGCCAACGTACAAAGCGGTGGCCCACATATGGACCTGTGGCACTAGCACGGCCCTTTTGATTGTTGTCTCCAAGTGAGCGCCGTCAAGTCCGCAACTTCCCTTACTAGCTCACACATGCCTTCCAGTTATTACATACCCTTCTCATCTCGTAGCATGCAAACACGTGTGTGGGCGAAGAACAGATTTCCCGTCCGCTAGAAATTCCAGAAGTGAGGCTGTGGAGAGAAGGGGAAAAAAGTATTAAATAAACTTTTCTCCTGATCCCTGGGGACAACATAGGGAAACCATTACGCTTTGATCCACCGGGACGCTAAGGCCCTTCTGGCTCTATCTTTGCCTACCGCCACCGATTCTGTCCTCATCCCTCCCGCCAGTATCCTCCTGGCAGACACGAGCAATTTTTTCCCGATCAACCTGCATACAGTCATCACATTCGCCCAGAGTACACATGGCATATGATGAATGTGAAGTGCGTGACGGTGTAGGCCCAGGCTCACATTACTGTATTTCCCAATGTATGTATTTAATCTGTTGGCTCGAGTCTGTTCAAACATTGGCGAAATTGAAAATTCACCCGGCGGTATGAACCATTAGGTAGTAGCTGTCGTGACAAACTGGCACATCCGCCCACTAGTAATGCAGTCTTCTTTGTCGAAATTCCCAACTTTTCCACCTACTCTCCCCCACACAGATCCCACAGAATGACGTGATCACGTTCACACATCCACTCAAAACTTACCAAGTATTGTGCGCGGACAAGTTGAGTCTCACCCTATCACCTCCCTTGCATCCTCAATTTCCAATACACCCCGACGCGATCCATCAATATACAATTTTGTTTAGTTTTTCGTCATCATCGACCTCCGTGACAGTGTTCCTCAGCTCCATATGGATATGATAGCCTGAGGTATGTTGATGCAATGCCAGAGTCAGGTGGGCTGGTTGAGAAACGATATATTTATATATATTATCTACACTTATATATAAGAGTAGGAAAGGAGAATTGATGTGCTTCTATTCACATCTCGATCTGAAGGGGGAATTAATGGGAAATATTCTTCCGCATTCTTGGTGGATATCAGGTGAGCTTCATGGTTACGACCACTTGAGGCATGAAAGTATTAAGGGAAGTATTAGGAAGAATATTTTTCGAATCCCAGATCAAAGGGATGGAGATAATATATAGGAGGTTAACTAGACCGAAAGATGGGCAGTTGAGCAAATGATGTGTGGAACATCTAGTACACCTGTGAGATCTTGCATGTGGTGATGAACCTTCCTGCTCGTATGAAGTAAATGGACATTCTTCCGCGCAGAATCATCCCTGTTGTGTATTGTATATGTGCTCACTCACAAAAGCAAATAAGCATACCTTCACATACAGACACGCGTACCCACTCACATAAATACGCACGAAAACAATCACATAAACACACACCCATGCGCACTCACATAAACACACACATGCATGCACACTAACATAAACACACATACACACACACACATGCACACTCCCATAAAGACACACACCCACATGTTCAAACACGTAAGCACACGCACACATTCGTTCTCTTCTAATCCCATTCCAGTAGTTTCTTTATCCAGCGGGTTCCCACGTAACTAGTACCTTAGCAGTATTCTTTCTTGATACGACTCAACCCACTCTGTTTTTTGGCTGTAAAGTATATGTACACATACAGCATGTGTACACCGTATTGAACGTCCTGGCTGACGTGCTTGATATTCTCCCGCGCTCTGTTGTTCCGCATAACATGTCTGTGTTTACGTGTATGTGTAACGTTGAACATGTACCTCATCTGGGCGGGTGTGTATTTGTGCGTGTGTGTGTGTGTGTGTGTGAACCTGTAAAAGGGATTACTTGTGAGAGACGTAAAATTAATGACTTTAATCTTTTCCTTGATCCCCTTTACGCAGACCCTGTACAAGGCGAGAAAGCATCATAAAATGTTGGAGGGGAAATCCACAGGGTATCAAATGACCACACTAAATAACGAGGCACACTCAGTTCATCCGGAGGAGAGCTGTGTGGGGGAAGGAGGTCAGCCCATCTCGTCGTCATTACCACGGCGGAAGGGGAGTACTCGCCACGTCACCATAGCCGGTGATACCGAGAATAAAGGGGAATCGGACAAATCATTAGAGAATCACAATAATCATAGGCCCAACAACCTCCTCACTGTGGATGAGCAGATGGGAGATGGCTGCAGGGGAGGAGAAGGTAGTAGTGGTGGTGGTGGTGGTGGTGGAGATGAAAAGACAAACTCGAGTAGAAACTTGTTGTCGGCCGATGCGTCGGACTGCCGACGGGTATCTGATGCGAGCAGCGGGTGCATCTCACCGACAAAGGAACCTCCACGGGAATGTGATAAAAATGAGAACAACCATCTTCAACTAAACAAGTCACTCCGTCGAGGCTCGGACGGTCGACCAGTGTCCATGAGCCTCGGGAAGGGAACGTGTTCGGGGGCAAGGCGGAGCAAGGGCTTCATCCGCTTCCCCTCCATCCGCCGCAGTTCAGCCCAGTCGGACGGTCGAGGAGGACCAAGGCAAACAGGGGGGAAGGGCTCACGACGAACGGACCGGACGTCAAAGATGCTCATTGCCGTGCTTGTCCTTTTTCTACTCACGGAACTTCCTCAGGGGATCATGGCTCTCCTGATGGGGATCTACGGTGAAGCCTTCCTCCGTAATTGTTACAACAAATCGGCCGAGGTCTGGGACACGCTGGCCCTTATCAATGGAGCCATCAACTTTATCCTGTATTGCTTCATGAGCAAGCAGTTCCGCCTCCACTTCCGACTCATCTTTCGACTGAACCGCTATTGTAAAAAACCCAAATGGATCAGTATCACGACCTGCAATCATAATGCTACCATTTCTACGACAGTTTAATTAATAGCTCCCTTCTCCTACTCGCCAAAAAAAGATAGACCTCTGTTTTAGGATCGGAAGTCGTCGTGGAACTGGGACCACCGAGAAACTCTTTCGCGAGAACCACTTAATAGATAAAATATTTCAACCTTCCCTTCATACACCAGCTTTATTTAGTGTGTGCATGTGAGTCCATGCCAGAAACTTTGGAGAGATGGCTTTTAAAATTTATTTAGTGACCAACTGGCTCCGCTATTACTACTAATAAACTCTACCCCTGTCTGGGACTTCTCCACTGTTGTTCCAAAAAGTTCCCCTGAGCAGCCCTCTACTGTAACTTAGTAACCCGATTACGCCCGTGATGTTTTCCGAAATTTCAGTTCAGCCTGGTCGTGTGATAGTTTGTGAAAGAGGCGACATATAAACCTCCCCTTTCCGCCCAGGAAATTGCACTCTTTGGTGTGTTCCCCCATGCAAATTCGATTCAATCTCTTTCAGCCCTAATTCGCCTTCTCCCTTTCCGTTTCCCTTCCATGTCACCATCGCCGCCATGGACAGGCTCGCATTCAATTACTG
>WJFA01004371.1:0-10879 GCA_009870155.1 Pseudobourletiella spinata | reverse complement strand
TGGTGGCACATGTGTCCTCATGTGTGCTCACCTGGGTGACTGCCAGTATTGTTTGCACACACGTGTATTTCCAGCTGGAGCGGGGAACTCTGGAAAGTTGTTAGGGCGACGGCACAACAGAGCCGGGCGACAACCTCCCGGTCCCCAAATGCTTATCCATCCTGAGAGCCCGGTGATGTCCCGATAAATTTTACCCCGCCCTTGCCCGCCATAACTACCCCTCCCCCAGAAATTTGACTTGATTTACCTAATGTTTCCCTTGAAAAGTTACCGCCTCCCCGCTTCAAAAAAAAATCGGCACTGTACCCGATTCCTGGAGGCCCCCATTGCGCATTTGTGCGCACTGTTATAAATATAGCCAGAGAGCTAGCTCCGTGTCCAGCCTGACACGAAGGGATGAGGAGTAGGCGGTGAGTTATCCACATTCCCACATTAGAGTAATTACAGGGAGAGGGCCGGCGGGTTGTTCCTATGGGAAAATTGGGGAGTGCTACGAGAATATTGTATGATTACGTTAAAATTTGCAATACATTTCCCATCACGAGAGCCCACTACCGTTCCCTCCCGCCCCTGATTTTTTGGGTCAGGTTGGATTCGCACGTCCGTGCCTGCCTGCGCGCCAGCCCACCTCCTACTACCTGCTTGCGTAGCAAATTTCTCGACTGCGTATCCCTCCGTCCTCCAGAGGCCATTCACACGGGTCCTTTTCAATCCGCCAAAGAATGGAGAGGGAGGGGAGGGGGGAATGTAGTGCACTGGTATCGGCACGACCTCACCCGCATCGCCTTGTCATTATAGGCAGGATGATGATGATGATGATGATGATGATGATGATGATGAAAGAGGTAGGGAAAAAATCAACAAAAAAATTACTCTCCATATTCCTGTGAGCCTGCCTGTACACGTGTGTCATGCGTATGCTCGAGATAAATGCGCCCCTCTCCTACCGTGAGCTTGGTCTTTGTTACGAAAAAAGAATATAGAAATGCCATGACGGGATTCGGCATACGTGTGCGTGCCTGCGTGGGTGCAAGTGTGTCTGTATTGTGCGTATTAGGAGTTGGGTGGTTGTCCTATTGATTCCCAAAAAACATACGCACACACACAAGTACTTAGTGTCCTCCCTCACCTGTGCGTCCCATACTCCCAATACGCACTCCTGTCTCACGTGTGCATGCTATCGATTCCCTTTCTCACCTTTCCCTTTTCATTTTCCCCTGCGTAAATCCACGCACGCACACTCATATCCACTCAGGCATACACACACAACACACACTCGCATAAACACACGCACACTCACATCCACTCACGCATACACCAAAAATACACACGTATAAACACATGGACATAGGCTCATGCATACACACATGAACCCAGTGACCCTGCACATACATACGCACGCCCGCATACACAAACGAACACAGTAGCCAAGCACACACACACACACACACACACACACACAAAGACGCACGCATACACACATGTTATAAGCTCCACATTCATTTTCAGACCCATTTCACCCCGCCTGCCTAGTCCATCATAGACTTCCGTCGTCTTCGTCATCACATACATTTTCTTGATTCGAGAACAAAGGGAACTTCGCCGTAGGATCGAGCGAGGAACAGACGCACACACACACACACACATACCGAGTCTACAAAGTTACAAACACACACACCACACAGAATGAAGGGAATAAACCAGGTGGAACAACCCTGCCTTAATTCAACTCGTTAGTCCCGGCACATCCACACATCCACACAGACACACACACACACACACTCACACACACAAACACACGCAAAGATACATACAGAGGAGAAAATCGAGGAGGTGAAAAGGAAAAGGAAGTAACGGGCACGACCGCAGAACAAGTGAAACATGGATATACACACAGGCACAAGCACTTCGAGACACACACACACATGCACACATGCACGTCCTGAAGAGGACATAGCGCGTGGGTACATAGCCTATGTCCACATCGTGCGGAACAGGTAGACAAAAGCTCTGAGGCCGTTACTCCTTCCCTGGTCCCGTCTGTAGTTGATTATGATTGCGCACATTATTTGGCCGAGAAGTGTTACATGGGGAACAAGAGAACGAGATAGAAAGACGCACTCTGAGGCCGTTACTCCTTCCCTGGTCCCGTCTGTAGTTGATTATGATTGCGCACATTATTTGGCCGAGAAGTGTTACATGGGGAACAAGAGAACGAGATAGAAAGACACACACACACACACAAACACACAAAGAGAAAAGAAAAATAAAGACCTTTCTCTACTCGTTACGAGTCAACTGGCCGACGGCTGCTTTCTCCCACTAATAAGATTTCTCGCCAACTCTTTTTCTCTCTACCTCTCTCATCCTCATCATCACCACCACCACCACCACCAAGATAATACTCTGAAGGGTCATGGATGGGCTGCACAGAGCCATAAGACTCACCATGAGCCTCATTTAATTTTTTGTCTCGTCGTAGTAGAACAAGTATGACCCACTACGACAGCAAGTGTGTAGGGACTTAACGGAGCAGGTTTTACAACTAGAAGGTGCCACTCAAGTCATGGTCCATTTCCTCATTCCCAATTCCCACCTGGAAGGTTCTGTATACAATACAACCCAAGGCTATACGCTTTCAAGGTATTTATATAGACATAGCAGGTCCGAGTGGGGAGCCGTCTTAAATCACGGTGTAAAATTTTATTTGTCACTTGCCTCTGAATGGGGTAGTACTGCACGCGAGCCCTCACAACTTATAGCAACAACAACAACAACGGTATGGCAGCGGCGGCGAGGATGAAAGGGGGAATTAAACGAGCTTGAGTACATTTAATTCCACGTAGCACGCCGCTCTAAATGACCCTCGAAATGTCCGGACACGCTCGTCGCCACCCTCACAGGACGTTCGTAATTTACGCACACACGCAACGAGCAACTGGGTCGCATAGTCAGCCTATAGATTCCCACGCGTAATAACACCCATGTCCCGCCATTTAATAGTTTACGCTAAAACATTTACTGTATAGCCATTCTGCCAGTGTGATGTCTCAGTGTCTCACAATGTATGCGTGTGTGCGTGTGTGTGTGTGTGTGTGTGTATGTGTGTGTGTAGGATTGAACTAAAAAATTTACGGGTTATAATTCCACCAAAGTGACGAGATGCGATGTACCACTATATAACGTATAAATTATGGATGCGCCTTGGGACGAGACTGGGCTGAAGAGCCGGAGCGACGGACGAACTATCCGGCGGAGAAGAGAAAGAATCTCACATAAAATCTCATCCATTCACTCCTCATGAATGACTAATGGCCACTTTGAGGCATATCACATCTGACGCTATCCATATCCGTGCATTCCTCTCCAGTGTGAATGGTATGGCGGGGACGTTGGGGAACTTGGGGAAGGCTGAGGCTGAAAAGGCAAATATGCCCATGGATGGAAGGGATGAGATTTTTCCCTACTAATTTCCTCAGCATGTCGTCGGTCGCAGTGGTTGCGGGAGAAGAAAATTTTCATAAAATTTCATCCAAGTTTCTCCAGGACTCCCTCCACTCCTTCGTCCGAGTTGAAATCGCGGAGTTGGCGACTGTGAGTGCGGAAATGCGGCGACATTTCTTCCGAGTCTGAATTCTAATTAAAATTTCCACACATTTCCTCCCCGCCGAGCCCTAAAAAGTCAACGCCGTCTGCGCCCTACTTTGAACAAAGCCTTGACCGAGCATGCCACCACTTCTGGGTCCGTGTGGCAACTAATCCCCCATGATATCCGACTCAGTCCCGCACTCACTCACTCTCTCCTTCCATGGGAAAGTAAAAGGGATCACTTCTTATTTGCACACATATACACAGACACACACACACACACACATTCATACACTTACGGAGTTCTGTCACTTAAGGGAAGCATGATTTATCGCTCATGGCCAACGTCTCTGCCAAATGGCATGAAGATTACCCCCACATTATGCGAATGACAGTGAGCGGGAGGTTGGGTGGATTCAAGAGGATTTTCCAGGACGAGCAGGCGGATAGGGGATTCACATGATGCATTTTAAAAAGAATTCAAGCCATTGTTTCCCCAACACTTTCCCCAAAATATCTGCACACATACTTTTTCACTTGAGGCGGCCGGGAGGCAATCCGTGTCGGGTATGGAACAAGAGCCTGGGCCTGCCTCCGAGTGGTGGGAATATAAAATTGAAAATAGCATTAAGGCTCGTACTTTTACCCCCTCTCGGCTCGAGCAGCGAGCGCTCAAGGTCAAATTCAGACGGAGCATTCATCCATTCAATTAAAGGGTTGGGTAGAGACACGTAGAAAATTCAAGAGTGAAAAGCGTCATTTCCGCACACATGTACAGACTCCTCGGAAATTCTTCAAACTTCCCTCTCTTTTCGGAGACGTGTGTAGCAGGGGGAACCTTAATGTACTTGCTCATGTTGAAGGCGGGATAGAGTCAGTGTAACTCATGTAGAGTCGGGCAGAACGATGAACCTGGAGGGCTGCGGCGGAGGCGGTGGTGAGTTCGACCCGAAACAACTCTCACACATTTACTCCTACGCTACAGAAGACATCTGCTGACTCACTTTAGGCTGTCAATTGAAAGCCATTTCATAGTAAGGGTCTCAAATCTGACAGCAGCAGAGAAATGTCCGTTTATAGACTTGCTCAAATTCTAAAAAGTCACGGGAGATTCCATGTTCGCCGAGCTGGTGCACCGTCTTCAAAAAATTCTTTCCCCATTTCGCTCTCTCACTCTATCTCTCTTTCTCTCTCTCTCTCTCACTGCCTCTCCTTTTCATCATTTAAAAGGTTTTTATGGAGGGAATCTCTGGAGTCATTCAGTTAGAAAACAGAGCCTAAGGGATTCACTACTCCAACCCTGCCGTGTGCCCTGCTACATACATACACGCATACATACATGGTATTCTTTGCCACGCTCGTCAGAAGGGCGAGGAAAACTCGGGAATTTGAACGACTTCAAAGTCAGGGAACTGGAACTAATGCTGAGAGTCGTTATTTACGGTTACAAACGCACACCTGAATCCTCCGATAATTAGTTAATCTTTCAGTCCACCACACTATTGATACACTCGTGAAAATTGTGAAAACGGTTCCGTTGATTTTCACAGTTTCTGCGGTCACAGTTCAACTCACAGTTTGAACCGAGTTAGAGTATGGCCACCGCCATAATGATCCTGTTACTGGAGGTCGAATTTGACATACGAAGAGTATTTTCTAGTGCCTTCAACGTCCCCACGTCGATACGTCCCCCAACTATGCGCTATACCGCAGATCCTCCGGGTAAAGAAAAGAATATGTGCAAATGAGTACGAATAATGATCAAAATCTAGATTCTCTCGTGATGAACTTGAAATTTACGTCTGCCACCAACGCAGGCAGTAAAAATACTAGTCGTCAACACAATATGTATTTGCACGAAAGTAATTATTTTTGAACGTCATGAACACTACCGAGGTGAAGATAACGCATTTGAATCTTACCACGTGGAACGGGACAGCCAATGAAAAAATGTGCAGCTGTAAGCAGTACTACGGTGAACCATATAGACTGCAGCCGTTCAGTGCTCCCGCTTTGCTGGCCCAACAAATTGCTTACATACTCACATGCATACTTAGCGTCCCTATTGGGAGTGATGGAGCAGCTGACTGATTTGGCGGGGTACGGCAGTGCAGTTTATAGGAGCACGCAAATGGAAATGGATGAGACTTTTTTGAGATGACGGTTGAAGGGGGACTGCCATGATGATGAGGTTACGGGGGTGAGCGGGCAGACTGGGAATAAATATGGAAGCAGAAGGAGGTGGAGGCGGGCGGAAGTGGAAATAAATTAGGAATGGCACTCAATTTGCTCGAGTTAGTGTGTAATTCAATAAGCTCGCCCCGACCCAGTCATCCATTAAGGCGCATATGAATATTTCGGGAGGGCCTTGCAGAATTATGAGTCTGCATTTCGGGGGAGAGTTGGAGCGGCGGGCGGAGGGATGAGACGTGAAAAATCCCGGGTGTCTCCGAAGCCAGGGGACGGCTGGTCATCCCTTTCAATAATGTGGAAGTCCCTAGAAATTCTTCGCAGCAGTCTCGTGGTGCGTGAAATTATTACACACGGAAGAGTCGCGTAAGGGGACATTTAAAATTTCAACAGGGAAAATCCACTTATATTTATTCGTGTACTTATACGTGTGAAAGTTTTCATTTCCTACTCCATACGGCGGGATTGTGGGATGATGATGAGGAAGATGATGGTAGTAGTGACAGAGATGATATGGGACGGTGGGAAGTATGGCTCTGATAAATTGTCATATATGTGAGAATAGGTGGAGGAACTGACCTGAATCGTAGCCATTATCGCTACTATCACAAAACTCGACCATTTTCGTGTGAGTGATGTCCTTGTGGGAGGCGAGGAAGAGGACCACTTCCCTTTTTTCGTTCTTGATGGGGACGATGTCGAGTAAGCACCAGAACGGCGTTCCATTTTTCTTATATAAAATCACCTCCATTTTCAACTCCGTCTTGATCTCCAGGGCCTTTTCAATCTGTTGTTTCTGCTCATCAGGTGTTTCCGGCCCGTAGAGGAACTTGCAGGCACAGCCCTTCTGCATGATCTGAGCCCGGGCATAGCCTGTCAGTTCACAGAATCCGTCGGAGCAGTAGACGATCGGATGAGTTGTCACTTGTGCATTTCCGAGGACAAAGTTTGAATCTGCGCACAAATACAGAAGAATCAGAAAAGAGTTTTAAGGATTAGATTTTCCAAGAGAGTGTATGTCTATGTGCCATTCAGACTGCCGGAGGGTGATGAGAGTTTGGGAGGATAACAATAGATTGGGGGCAAAGACATCAAGATGCATTCATCAGACTGGCACGGACTGCCAACTGTCACATACAAGGACAAGGAGGAAACCATCTTTGCATTTTATCAACGTCGAGGAGAAGAATCTATGGAATTTTCCAATTGTCATTTTTAATAATGAATCATCAAGGGAATCGTCAAAGTTCCTCCATTCGAGTTTCAAAAATGGCGATGACGATGACGACGACGACGATGAAGAATGGGATTCGGAGGATTCGTTAGAGTGGGTCCTGACCCGTGGGATTCCCTTCTATTTGTGTCACACACACACACAATGTTTCTCAACTCCATGTGGAACGTCGTGCTCTAACATGGAAGTTGTAGTAGTGACTTTTACTACGTACCTCAGCACTGGGACGAATTCATGAGTGCGACGACAACACCTATCCACAATGAAGACTACCTTGATCCCCATAATGGATTCTTTATTGCTACTGTGATGGCACTAAGACTCACCACTCTCAAGCTCTAACCTGGAGCATACGGACCATATAAGATGCCTCCCGAAGAAGTTCACATTGGCGGAAACTCCGCAGCGTCACACAACGCCCTTTGTATAACAAATGAGGCTTAGCAGCGTTAATGGCACTGTTCATGGCCCATGATGAGAGCCACGGTGGTGGTCCTTACCAATAATGAGAAATCTTCAAGATCCTACCCCATGTATTCACAGAAGTTCCCAAACAAGGGTGATCCCACCACCCGTCAATAGGTCGTCAGTCAGATAAATTGAAGCTAATTAAACCGGTGGAGCAGGAGGAGGACAGTATTGAAGGTTACCCCGCACAAGCTATCATACTCCGCGTTGAAAGAATTAAACCTCCATCTCACAACCCTTCATCATCAAGAATGCATGATCGGATTTCAAGGGGAATTCCAGGAGGGGAGATTCAACCAACTTATGACGTACAAGTATCTATCCATCCATCTGAGGGAGGCATTAATAATAACGAGAATTCCAGGTGAATTAGAAGACGAAGAAGAGTGAGGAGGCGGAGGGGAAAATGTGAAGCTCGTCGAGACCTGTTGTGACGCCGGTCGATTTGCCAGCAAATACCCTTCACTCTAGCCCTCCTCACTCACTCGTTATTCCCATTCTTCAACCGTGGACGATCCTCATTTTCCAACTCAAAGCCGCCTCCATTTAATTCCTTTTCCACTCTTTCATTCTTCACGTATGTAGACACACACACGATCACGCATTCTCTCACTACCGCTCAACCTTATCCATTCATCCATAACGCTCCACTACTCCCGATCCCGATTCAGTAGATTGAATAATTCTCAAAATTATCTGATACATACAGACAGAGAGTGGCGTAGTGCAAGGAACAAGTGTACTTGTAGTGGTAGGGGTACTACTAAATCTCATGCCATTAGTTTCAAGTTTAAATGAAAGGAGCGGGGATGAGGAATAGCGGAAATGTGCATGTGTATAAAATGTGTCATTAATTCACTTTCTCACGGAGAATACATTATTTTTGTTTCATTTTCCCTCACAGCCAGCCTGTCGCCTTGTCGCCCGTCGCCCACTCAACAATCTACTTCTTTCTTTTTTTGAGTCTCTAATTGAAAACCCACACCTCGATCCATCCCTGGAAGTAATGGTAAGTGGAAATTGGAAATTTTGAACTGATCTACCTACACATGGCATTTATGCGTAGGTGTGTGCACTTAACTAGTCAAATATTAATTTTTCCAGGTTCCCTCTCACAAAATACATCAGCCGCATAAGACGGACTATTAGTTTAATAGGCCGTGACTCTGACGACGAGGGCTTGGAAAACTTAGGGAGCACCTCTTTGTGGGGTACTAAAAATAAGTGAACATGTGAAGGAGATAAGGGTGCGGTGGAAATGCAGAAGAGAAGATGAGAAGAGAAAAAAGAAGGCGAGGGTAGAAGATGAAAGATTCCGAATCAATAATTTTTGGGACTCCTCTTCTGACATTATATACACACACACACACACACAAACACGCACATACTCACACATGCATGCATACGTACACACACAGGTGAAGATCACGTCCCTAACGACCAACTCTCCTCTTTCTACCTAATGTTGCCCTCTTCCCTGTCTCTTTTTAGGCGGCTAATATTGGGAAAGCTTGAATCTGTTGTACTCACGTTCCAACCTGCACCCATTTCCAGTCTCTCTCTCTTGCTCTCTCTTGCCATGGTGCGCTATGGCGGCCTTCTCCATCTGACTGAGCTCCCCCCTCGTAGTAATGCTATTGACATTTTAATTCTATTGTCTCCATGCCGATGCCAAGACAGAGGGGCTGGGGCGCGGCTTTATGTGCTGAAAGCGAACCCTAATCAGAATTCATGCTTCTCCCAGTCAAGTGAGCTTTGAAAATGATGCATACTGAACACGGCGGTGATGGTGGTGGTGGAAAGCGTGGCTGGAAGTAGGAGTCTACTCTTAGAGTACTAGTAGTTGTACCAGTAGTAGTAGTAGTAGTAGTAGTTGTTGCAGTAGTAGTGGTCTGAATTGTAAGTTGCAGCCGAACCAGCGTTTTTCAATTCCATCCGCGGTCGCCCGCTCCCAGGCCCTATAGGTGTGTACGCGTGTGCGCTGGACTATAAAGGGCTCTGCCGAGAACACAGTTTATCCCCCGTCGACGACTGTACTCTGTCTCTCTCTCGCTCTCTCCGCCGCTCTAGTCAACAGCTTCTCTGTCCTGCTCCAGTTAATGACTCTGAGACGCCTGGAGTGAAATGCCATGGCAGAGGTACAGGGCTCGGGCTGTGTCCTCCATTTGTATTCATTCAAAATATCATCCAGGCTACAAACTCCGTCGCTTCAAATCCCACGAGTCACACACACACACACAAATACCCTTACGCATTGAACCATGTTGATCCTGCGGGTTCTCCGGTAGGTACTTCTACTCCCGTCTTTAATATGTACGACGGAGTTGAAGTGTTTGAGGCTGTAGTTTTTAATTGCTTCAAATCTCTCCCTTCTTAGAAATTACTTTGTCGATGTCAAACGTGTGTGCCATGCTGCCATGATGATGCCATGATGATGATGATGGTAAGATTATTCCGAAGGATCATGGAAGACACAGGGCCGTCGCACGTGTTGCCCTCGAAACGGAGCGGATGTGAGTGAAGAACTTCAAAGTGTCTATGTGTGTATGCGTCTCTGCCTGCGTGTGAGTGTGTGTACAGGTGTGTGTGTGTGTGTGTGTGTGTGTGTGTGTGAGTTAAAGTACGGATGTGAATTCTTGCTCGAATTAAGCCCAATGGAACGTGAGGAGATGCGTGAGGTGCGTGCATGGGCCAGGTGGGAGGATCTCTTTTAGTACGGCTGGGTGATTCCTTGAGGGATACTTAAGGTTATTCTGTAGCGGAATTCCGAACCTTTTACTGTGAAAACCGTTGGAAAATATGTGTGTGCATGGCGAGGGTTGAGCTGAGTTCAGAAGTTATTCTGGGCTTATTGAGACCGAAGAGGTGGAGGAAGAGTCTTATACCGAAGTCATCCCATTTCATACAAGATCATCTTTAACGAGGCTGAGCAAGTCCCAAGAATACGATTCCAACGGCTGCTACTCTTCACTCGGAGTTACAAGTGGAGTGTCCAGAACTTGTTGAAGGGTTTGGACAAAACTTTTGTGGAGTTTACGCACTCCCGCTAACTCAACCAAAAGGGTCAAATACCATTCAGCATGTGCTATATGAGGTCATCCTAATGGAATCAAATGTTGTTGTGCCTTTGCAGAGGAACAACTTGCAGTATCTCACTATACCGTGGAACTCGTTCAATTTACTTCATCTTCAACATTTCCGGTGTTCAAATTTCTAATATGTCGTATATATGCATGTTGACGCCACGTATATGGCGGTATACACACCATGCATGGTGAGAGCCACTTGACACTCTAAACCCCCAGCTGGGCACACCAGGGCAGTGGCACTGGTAGAATGGTGGCTATGGAAGCGGGAGGGAACGGTTGGAACTTGTGTCTTTTCTAACTCCATCCCATC
>WJFA01004370.1:0-10882 GCA_009870155.1 Pseudobourletiella spinata | reverse complement strand
CAATTTCTTTTTTCACCCGGACTATGTCTACCAGATAAACAATTTAAGGACTCGTGGTTAGTTAGATAACTACCACTACATCCACGTCTTAAAAATGAAGGAAGAGGACGGTGAGGCAAAGCCAGCAGACAGGATTTCGTTCCGGGCGGACCTTATCCCCGACATCATTCAAGTGTTGGAGGAGCTGCAGGATATAGCTGAGGATCTTTTACTGATAGCTGCAATCCTTAATCTCAGCACTTGCAGTTACAACAGCTACATAATTCAAAGCTAAAATCATTGTCTATTTATTAATTATACATATTATAAATCAGTTTTTAATTTTGCTCCTCTCGATTATGCTTATTTTTAATCACACGATGACATACCTATAGGTTTCATTGTAGCTGAGTATGTGGAACATAGTGTTAATTGTTTGAGTATCCCATGGAAAGCCAACAGAAATAAGCTGAACTACTGGGTTAAGTTTCATTTTGAAAAGTCGAATACCACAAAAATAACAACTTTAAGCTCAGTAACCTTTTTGTTTAGCTGTTTGCCTTTACCTTCTTTGTGTTATATTAGGAAGATGGACATCACAATTTATGTCGAGCGTGAATATCAGCATTTGAAGTGATTGATTAATAAACTTCAATTTTTCAAAATATTATTGCTTTTTATTTTGATGTGGGAAGGATCCGAGTTATGCTATAGTTATGCCGATAGCTAAAGCATATCGTATAATTGTTTGAATATCCCATGGAAAGCCAACAGAAATAAGCTGAACTACTGGGTTAAGTTTCATTTTGAAAAGTCGAATCCCACAAAAATAACAACTTTTAGCTCAGTAACATCTTTTTGTTTAGCTGTTTCCCTTTATCTTCTTTGTGTTATATTAGGAAGATGGACATCACAATTTATGTCGAGCTTGAATATCAGCATTTAAAGTGATTGATTAATAAAATTCTGAGTTAAATTCTGCAAATTATTATTGCTTTTTATTTTGATGTGGGAAGGATAATAGATAACGAGCTTTCGTATTATGGCGGGTCCAAAATGTCATAGACAATAACAATTAAAATGCAAACATCAACCTCCCACCTGCATAATCAATATGGCTATGTAAATATGGCATCGTCATCACCCTTACACGTCATCAACATGGCAATGTCGACATGGAGACGTCATCACCCGCACGCGTCATCAATATGGCAACGTCAAAATGGCGACGTCATCATCATGCGTCATCAATATGGCGACGTCATCACCCTCACGCGCCATCAAAATGGCTACGTAAGCTCACCCTGAGGCTGATTTTCAGTTTCGGGTTGAGCTTACATACTACTTATGAAGCTTAAATTCAGCGTAAAGCTGAGTTGCTCCTATTGGGTTACACCCACCACAAATTTTTCACATTTATTTCGGGGGGGGGGGGACTTCGACAGGACGTCGTTCCATCCAAGAACTTGTGCTTCAGAGGTAACTCACCAATGACCTGATGTTCCTACTGTTTTACGATACCATGCTACATGTTACCCTGGGTGCTCGCATCAGGTTTCCGTCTGGCGCACCAGTTCCACCCTGGCTATCGTGACTGGAATCGAGTTACGTATTGCATGGCCTTCCCAGAACGTGACTTTCATCGTTGGAGTTATCAAGGCTGAACTATCATTCCCGAAGTTGCTAGCGTAAAACGTCTCGACTTGCGAGGTTATCAGCCATTACTATTAAATCACGAGCATTTATAAATTTTTAATCTGACAGGAAACTCCTAACCACGGCCATCTCTGTTCACGCCATGAGTAATCTTAGATTAGAATTCAATTGATGGTGCTGCTGCATAATCTGACTTAAGCAATTTTTCATTTCGTACAGAAAATTTACCTCTGTTGCTTCATGGTCGAAATGGGTATAGTGATCGATCATGTAACTTCACCAGGATACCCATCTTGGTAGCGCCTACATATTCATTGTTGTAAATTAGCCACTCTGTACTGCATCATATTTCATCTAGCCTTCAAGTTTCGTATTCTCGTTAAGACGAAAGTTGAGAGCAAGTACATCCGCGCCAGGACATTCTGTAAAACTGGAAGCGAAAAAATATGATTTTTTGCCAGATAGGATCTGTACACACTGAGGAATTTAACAAACGCTGAATTCTACTCCTCCGACTTCGTCGAACAATCTCATTAATATTCACAGGCAGCGTGATTCAAAATCCACATTTATAATATTAGAGCACCCATAACAAATTGGGGATATTTAGTTGAAAGTTTGATTGGCTCCACCAGAGCGGAGAGAAGAGAAACGTGCCGCGTTTCCGCTTGCAAATAACTACTGCTCCGCGCCTATAGCTCCTGATAAAATGGACGGCTGCAAACCGGTTTAAGTAATTTTCGTTGTCTTTCCCATTAAAATACCACGTCCGTAATAGTTTATTCTAGAATTTTCTCCAACTCTTGTTCACGCTGTGGCCGCAACAGATGATTAACAATTACGATTAACAGACAGACAGACAGAAATGTGAGTTGTATCACCTCAGCTCAATAGCCTGAAACAATCTGTGGTCAAAATAAACAGTAGGGCGAGTTCCATCAAAACTCATGATCCTTCCGACTCCGAGTTCCGATTCGGCAAAAGTTTTGAGCTGCAGCCGCGAGCTGCTGAAGATGAGTCAGAGTCGAATCACGTGGAAATGGAAGTAATTTGGGCGCGTAGATGTAAATTCAATTTTACTCTCCTCCTCGAGGAATCTGCCGCCGGCATTTTAAAATGCCTAAGTAACTGAAAATCCTCAAGTGAAATTTTACCGCATTAATACAATCAACATTCTAAACCGGGAAGGTCAAAAATTTTACTCCCCTCAGCAACTCACTTACACCTACTTACTGACACTGGCTACTGTATTCCCTTGAGCTCTTGTTGCCGTCAACTTGCGTGTTTCCTCATAGTTTATGATGTGAGTGCAGCCGCTGCACTTTTACTACGTAGCATTTCATTTTATGACGATAGACGCTACGTGACCCACGGTCCGTGGGTGTGTAGGTAATTGTTAGCGATAGCTAGCAATAAAAAAGTATAAACAAAATATTGACGCATCCCCAATAATCCTTGAGTTTGGAGGCCGCTGAGCGGAAGGTGAAGTTACACTGGAAACTTTGACGCTCCCAAGGCGTGCCCCAACCCCACTACTTTGCACAATGTGGGTCGTCAACTATGCGGCTCCGGGAGTGGCCATAGCCGGACTCGGCGTCACCTACTATGCCCTCATGAAGAAGAACATGAACGTAAGTCCGCACCTGACTCAATTTTACCGTGGCGGCGATCGAGAGAACGTATAGACTGTGACGTTTCATAGCTAGAGCGGCAAAATCAGGAGTACACCGACTACGTCCTTGACATCTTGTCGAGGGAGAAGGAGGGGCCTGCAGGGTGGAACCCGGATGGCACCAAGGGCTCGCGGTCTCATGAACGTCTGGCGTGCGGGGCCCAGACGCGGCGGATCCACCGACGAAAGACCCTTCGATCCCGCTCCTTAACCTGTCCACACACTCGCCGGCCCGAGGGAGTCCCTCTGTGCCCTTCAACTCCGCAATGTTGCCCGACGACCCCGAAGCAACAGAGAAAGAAGACAGCTATTCCCCAAACACCGCTGTCCGTGTCGTACACTTACCTCAAAACCAAACTCGAATCAATTGGCCTCCATCAAGGAATCACGGAAGGGCTCAATAGTCCCATTTCAAATGATGCAGTGGAGCCCGTTGAGCCGGGGTGTCTCAGCCCCGTGCATGTGCGCAGCATGCCACGCTTCGACTCCAGCACCACATCCCTCACCAAAACTAATAGTGCTGCAGCCCTTCCTGCCAACACGGTGGTGGCACAGGAGAGTCCCATTGCTCCTCAATCTTACCCGAACATATTACCCTACGTTGGACCAAGAATGGGAGTATTAGCTTCCGAATGTGAGACGAGCCGCTCTTCCAGCAACTTTTCCTCACGGGGCTCAGAAAGTCCTTCAAATGAGTCCCTTGAGGAGATGGAAATGCCGCTCTTGCCACCTCCACCACTACCACCACCACCGCAGCGAAATGTGTCCCACGGAGAGGAGCCTCCAATTCCACCCCGGATCCCTCCCAGCCAGCATTTGACACCTGATCCCAACTGTATAACGACTTTCAACACACAGAATGACGCGGGAGATGCTGTACATGCAACTAATGCCAGCATCAAGGAAGATGATTTTGATAATCTCAAGTTGGTCCTACAATCTACCGATCAAATGACGGAACCGCGACAAACATTCACATCTACATCATTGCTTACAGAGGTCGTGCTGGCCGAAGAGATGGATGACTCTGGCCATAGTGAAAGTGAGAGCGGGAGCGCCATAACAGTCATCCGTTCAAAATCTCTCACAGTTACAGGTGCTGAGAGTGATTCCTCAGTGAAATCTGTTGGCTCCAACAGAGAAGAGAGTAGCGAAAATGAGATCCGACAGTCTGCATCCGAAGTGCAAATGTCAATTTTGAGGCCGCGGGAGGCAGTATTGTGGCCCAATCAATGCGTCGAAGGCTTGAACGTCAAGGGAGTGATCCCGGCCGTGAGTTATTGGTCAGAACTCGATCGTATGCAAGAAGAGGAGTCAGTGCCTTCAGAAAGTTTGGATGGAGCGTCTGGGGGAAATGATGAGAGTACTCAGTTTTTACTCCGGCCCGCCTCCTCCAACTCCCAAGTCTCCACGTGTATGACAAGCCCGGTGAGTACGGGCCGGAGGCCGCGATGCCGGAGCTGCTGCGACTACGTTCGTATTCATGAGCTGGCAGTGGAAGAGATATTAAATGAGACGCGAAAATCCTGGGAATTGTCCCGACCCAAGAGATCCCAGAGCCTTCCTGGTATGCTGCAGCGGGATGGACGCTACGGCCAGGATCCTCCGTGGAGTGGACATGGAGCGGGGGCCTTATCAGGGATTGCCAGTCCGCAGTTCCTCTCATTTGTAATACCTCTGACGGTACTGAGCCGAAAATTTGAAGTCACTCTCACGCCGGATCTGGCCATCACCATTGTGTATAGTTTACTGATTTTTCTCATCGCTTATCAAATCTCACCTCCGGACGATAATACTCCAAGTTCCTCCATAGTTCGTTGGCACTGGTGAGACCAGAGTTGAGAATTTCGAAAAAAATAAACGTAAAACTTACGTTCACGTACGACAGTACGTACGAGTGTGAAGTCAGACTTTCCTTTCCCGAGAGCCCAAAAGTCATATGATTATTGGACTTTTTTTAGTAATATATCTTTCCTTTCAATTGACCGATGCAAGTGACATGGATGGAATTTTAGTGTGGGAGCGTGCGGGAATTTTAGACGAATACAACCATTTTTATTTTGCTCATAGTAAATATATAGATATATATGTATATGTATATATTTATAGTGATGTATCAGAATTAACGGGCATGAGTATAATACATGTTGCCGGCAGATTACGTATGAGAAAAAGAAATGACAAGTCTCTCTCGTCCGGATTCCATATCCAACTGCTGCTGGGAATCCAAATTGATTCTCCACAGCTGTAACATGGAAACAATAAACAAAAGTTCAAGGTACATGTAATATTACTTCCTCCGACTTATTTGTGTGTATACGTTTGTGTATGCATGTGTACCTACATGTATTTTTCTCAACATTGCACCACCCCCAACTTCCTTTTACTCTTTCCTCCCTCGCCTGTGGAGATGCGTATCAGCGTCAGCATGAACGCAATTTTGAGACAGGGAATTTTTCTTTACGGCAATAGTAGTACAACGGAGACCAGCACGGTTTTTTGATTAACACAAATATGCGTACATGTATACATGTACATATATATATATATATATATATATACATATATGCACCTTTTCGGACACATGGCGAACAAAGTTTTTACCTTCCAAAGACGCACACAATGCGAGCGTGGTATAAACGACAGCTAATGTTACTGTGAAAACGTGTCCCTCAACCACATCTGTACATATGTATGTAGATATATATATATATGTATATATATAACCTATACTTTAAATCAATTCTGAACAAATATCCCGAATCTGCTCGCCTATATATCATGCGCCGTTACAGATACTCACCAACAACGAGCTGAATTAGGTACGTCCGAATAAAAGACTCTCCACATACTGTTCGATACACTCCCGGGGAAACACATATTTCCCACATCTATCTTTCGGCGACCTCTTCAGTAACAATCTCATTCCAACTCTCGCGATATATGCGCTCTACTGTCCCAAGTCAGACAAGAGTATACAAACGAAGCGGGGAAGCATCACAAAAAATAATTTCCTATGTCAATAACAGTAGTACGTATAATGCTACACGGCGTGTTTCCACGGTGGATTTCATATCTTGTATCTTTTCGTAACTTTATATAGATTTATATTATATTTTGCTACATATTTACACTTATACATCATCATCATCATCATCATCATACACTATAGTGGCAAGTGTATAAAATTACACTAAGTAATTTTCACCGCGCGCGCAAAAAAAAACTTTTGTTCGAAACCATAAACAATTCTTCACTCCTCCGCTGCTGCTGTGGGTTAGAAAAGTCAGCAGTGTGGCAAGTATGTAACGTGGGAGACCTCAAAGAAGACACTGTTGCTGCCGTAGAAAGTAGCAGAGGGTTGCTTAATATCATTACTGCCGCACGGTTCTGTGGGACAGCGGAATCTTGGTCGATTGAGAGTGGAGAAAGTTGTTGTTGTTGTTCTTGTTGTTCCTGCTGCTCCTGGCAAATCGCTGTCTCACTGCATATCTACTCAGAAAGAATCTTGGTTAGAATCAATTTGTCCCCGCTTCAGTGGCTTCACCATAGTCGTCCTCCTACCTGAAAATCCCTTCTTCTTCTTCTTCTAACTATAAAAGAGCGAACTGTGGGCTGCGCGGATGATTCTCCGTTTAGAACCGATAACCTCGAGAAACTTGATTGGCAGGACGAGCCCAGGCAGCAATGATGAACGTTTCGATCTCGCATTCGTTCTCCCCCCGCAGAATCTTGAAGTGGCCGTTCTCACCCCAGCCGACTCCCCACGTATTTGCGACCAGCTGTGGAAAAAAAAACCAATTTAAAATCAACAACTGGCACAGGAACAGAGGAGCTTTCATTCAAATTTATCCCAGTCCATACGACACTTCTGAGTGTGTGAGTGTGTGTGTGTGTACAACCGGCGTCAGTGGAGTGATGTGCAAGCCGCCACCTGAGCCGGAAATAAAATCCCTCCAACAACATCGTCACGCACAGAGTTGTGGCAATCCCAAACTAATATGGATATCCTCTATCATTCCCAAATCAGCATGTGTCAATAATGGATGCGAGGATACTAAATACCAGGGCAAATAATATCACACTGCTCGTCAGCTTAGCTCGCACGAATGGATTTGGAAAGTTTGCATTACCCAGTATTTCACCATGCGACCCTGGTGGAACTCTTCGCCCCAGCCGATGATCCGAACTGAGTGGTAGCCTCTCCGCTCGGCCGCCCGGAGTCCACTTCTCCTATAAATGCCACCGCGGTACATGAAAAAGTCCGCCGAGACGTCCATGACAGCTGAAAATAATTGTTAAACAACGATAATAATGAGATCATGCCTATCACATCCACTCCCATCCCAGCATTATTACTATTAATCCGCCTTAATTATTCACCATCCCACGTGCAGCCCGCCCACCTGAAGGCATAGACTGCTCTGCTCCTAACTTGTTAATCCATCGCATCCAGCCGACTCCCCTACATCAGTGGAGCTGCTACGACGACGACGACGACGCCCCGACCGACCCAACCGCAAGTCCCGCTTAACCTCATCCGCTTTGAGCATAGGCGGAAACTCTCGTGATCCTATTAATTCCTCTTTTAATGGTGTAAGGACCCCTCAGGCGACCAATCTCATCATCCTCCAACCACATTCCTATGGACATATACTGTATCCAATAGTTCACCCGCATTATTCAGACCCGGAAATATTCTATTTATTCGTATTTCCAGGCGCCTCCATTTCCGGAGGAGGATGGAGCAGAGAAGAGATTCCAATTGAGTCAACAACAAGGGCGGCGGCGGCGGAGGTTGTGAGCACCACATGACTTGGTGGGATACTGGACTCATTCACTCAGAAAGTCCTCTTTTTCCCTTTGTGAAGGCCTCTCCGAGCTTGAAAAAATCCATATATGTACGGGCAAAAGAGTCTCCATCCACCACCGAGGACCTGCCTGCCACTGACACGGCACCGATAATCCTGTCAAGTTCAGAGACTTCCACCACCACCACCACACAACGCCGCAGCCTAATGTGACCAGTCTTCTGGATTTTCCCAGGGCACGCCTGATTGTCATTTATTTAAATCAGGGCCGCATCCTGCTCCTCCTAAAGTCTCATTTCCACAGCAGCAGCGCGGCGGAGAGGAACATGGAGTTTAATTTTTATGGCTCAGTAACATGCTACACTGTAGGTCCATATACAGAGTGTGTGTTCCAGCCGTAAAACTCGGTTATGCTCCCATCCCGCCGCCAGACAGTGGGAGTTGGTTAACACTGTAACCAAGTAGTCATTGAACAGCCCACCCCATCCTACTCAATCTACTCGCCGGCAGGCTGGGCAAAATACATTCAAAATCGGATTGTGAGCATACTGCTGCCGCTCGCCTCCTCTCTCCCACTCTTGACGGTCATCTGAACTGAAATAATTCCCTTCCACATCCATCCCCTCAAACCGAATCCCATTGAGAAGCTCTAAAGACGTTCGCCTGGTCGTTCCGCGAAACCCTCCCTCCTACTTTCACACACACACACACACAAAAGATAGACAGAGACAGATCCCATACTTTACCCGAAAATGAGCCGAGAGGGGTCCAAGGCCACTATTACTACTACTATTACTACCACTAGTACCACCACCACTATTACTATCCCAACTTACTTACCCTGGACTGGGCCGAAAGTCATGATTTCGTACTTAATGTCACTCTCTCTCTGGCTTATTCTGTAGGCGGGTTGACTTCTGTACAGTTCCGTCCTTCCATTCAATTGATTCCCAGTCCGACATTCTTTGATGTCCAGGAGGGATTTGACTCGGCGTGAAATGAGGCAGTTTCCAGTCGTTCCCGTAATCCCGCTCTCATACGGGTAGCAAGACTCGTCCACGACACTGCGGGCAGGGGGAAGCAGAGAGCCAGCATATTATCAATAATTATAGTCCCTCTCAGCATTATCCCAATCCTCAAAGGTATCCCCAGCCGCTAGTCATTTATTATTATTATTATTATTATTTTTATGAGTTTGTTGAGCTACCCGAATTTGCGCATAAAGTTCCACGCCCGATCCAAGTGGCCCCCATCGCATCCCTGTTGACCGCGGCTATTGCACGTCAGGACGTGCTGCGTGGACAGCTCCACATTCTCGCTCCCCTTCGACTGGATGGACAGTCGGTCAGCTGGAAATTCAGAGAGATCGATCATAAATTAAACACACTCCCCCACACCGTACGCTCTCCTCCCAAGGATGATGACGATGATGATGATGATGATGATGATAAGCATAGCCAAGCCTTCATACTCAACAGTTTCCGTTTCGTCCGCCGCATCGTCCACCTCCTCATCACAGTACAGTATACAGACATACACATAAACACACAGGCAGTGAGGTCCTCCGCGCTCGTGTGCATTCTAGAAGAGCACACGAGCGCTGGAGTCCCTCCTCTGTATTTCACAAAGAACAACTCGTGCACAAATCCGCGCACAGCGTGAGCTGGACGACGGCGAGGTCAACTCTATATACATGGAGCCCCGCACTAAATCACCTGTAATTGTGGTCGTGGTCATGGCCCAGTCAGCACCGCACCATCCCTGATCCTTAATGGGTTGGATCAAACCACGCCAGTTGTCCCGTGCGTCGAACTGCCGCGGCAGCGTGCTCTCATCATACACATACTTGATCGGCTCCATGTTCTTCACCTTCAGAAACAACAAGAGAGAGGGAATATACGCACGATAATAAGCCTTCGTTCCTCTACATCACCCGATGGTATAAAACAATGGAATTACCCATATAGAGTCCCACCACCAACCAATGAACCAGTAAATAAAAGCCGTACATCAAAGTATTAGCTGTGAGGGATTGCAGGGTCCCGAACAGACACTTGTATATAAAACACATCCACCAACCACCCAGCCAACAACAACGCAGGGTCAACATAAATTCTGCACACTGCACACTAAAAATTCCGAATCCGAATCATCTCGGCCCTGCACATTCATTTCCCCTTCGATGAACCATCAATTATATGACCATCGTGAAGGTTTAAATTTACGGCGGTAAAAACTCTATTGTAGTCCCCCCCATCAAGTTCTCTATGCCTCTCTCTCTCTCTATCTCAGTCTCACGTGGCGGCATTCTCCGCGTAGCAGTTTTAGACGGAGAGAGCGTAGAAAAAAATATATAAATCGGCACGCCGCGAGCTGAACTTGATAATAGAAGACTGCAATTTGCAATATATCCACAGACATTTACAGTACAGTGAACACGCTCAATCCCGTTTCTGTCCTAATGTAATGCTACATTCGCTCCCACTACTAAACTAGTGCTAGGAAGTTCCGTGATCGACTGACGTATTCAGGTCGACCGCGCAGAAATAATTGGACTAAATTTAGAAGGGAAATTAGGAAGACCGGTATCTAAGGATAGGGATTTTCCCGGTAGTGGTGGTAGTGGTGGTGGTGCTGGTGGTGTGAGGAGATCCGTTAGAAGATTTATTCCGGAGCACTGGACCAGACGGATGAGGAGGGTGTGAGAGGGAGATTTGAGAGCTAATTTAGTGTGTAAGGAATAGAGGAGGAGTGGGAGGATGTC
>WJFA01004369.1:0-10883 GCA_009870155.1 Pseudobourletiella spinata | reverse complement strand
CATCCCTCCTGGAGAGGCACTGGAAGCGCTTGCCGGCATCCTGGAAATGATTCCAACAAGAAAGAGAGTCTACTTACGGACTGAGAGCGTGGAAAATGGAATCGGGAAAAGATTCCCATCCCAACTTTTTCAAAAGTTTCACTTTCAACAGCAAGTCATGTACTAGCTCGAGTCGCCCATGATTTTTTTTTTGTACTGGAAAACATTTTACTATAGGAAGATTCTGAGCCATCTCACACTGCCGATCTGACTCGATCCCGATCCACGTTTGTGGAGGGTGAAGGAGCGGTCGTTTGTGTAACAGCTTCTCCATACTCGTACTCATTTGAGCCAGTACCTTTTGGCCAGAATTTACCTGGTTCTCGAGTACTGGGCTAGGCACGCAAATGCATATGTATGCATACATATGTATGTATATACCTTATAATAAGCCCCTTTGTCCACACGTTACGTATACTAGCTGGCCGGGAGATTTCTTCCTCGTTCATATATTTTTATATGTGAGCCCTTCCAGCTCATTTCATTTCTGTGCACAAAGGATGGCATGAGGAAGGATTCGGACGTGAATCCGGGACGACCGACTGCCATTCCGCCCGACCCTGTGAGGGCTACTGTGCTGAGGAGTGCACTGTCCAGGACCACCTTTTGAACATGGCTCCGGTAACGGAGTTGGCAATAATGGCACGCACCCACATTCAACGTGACTGTGTGTGTGTGCATGCATGTATCTCTGCGTGAATGTTCATCATGAGCACACCATGTAATACCCTGAGGTGAGATGGCTCCCATTTTCCACTGGAACTGTTGACTCTGGAAGTGAGCCATATGGATTACAACAGAAGGAGTGGAAAAGACGTCGGTGTGATGATGTGACCCAGAATCCATCCTATTCCGCCCATACTACACACACATACACACACCCACACGCACATACTCTGCCCCTTCTTCCCCCCGTCCTCCTCCTCTACCTAGCCTGAAGCCTACCTCTCAGCCTACAAGTTCAATTCTGAATATCCCAATTTGATTTTGATTTCCCTTGCGAGACAACTTCCTCCTCCGCGCTCTCGCTCCATCACGTTGGTCTTGATGCATATTCGCTCTTGCATTTGCCTTGGTTAGGCCGAGTGAGAGATTGTACATGGACCGAAGAGCTTAGAGTTTTGGATCATTCCCAGGATGTATGCCCCCACCCCCCTAAACGGTTTATTTTGTCAAGCATCCTCAGCGGGTCTCCTCCTCTGAAGAGGGCGCTGCCATGGGGAGGAGGAACTGACTGACGAGAAATGTAAATCCCACTCTCTTCCCGCTCACTCTATTTTTCATTAATTTTCCATTACGTCCCCGTAACTAATTCAGGAGGTGGCAGAGGAGGATGAGGAGGAGGAGTTTCTGTCGATGCGGAAATCTTCAACAGCACTCCATACTTCCTCTCAGCACTCCCTCGTTAATTTGACATGGTCATACATGCGTGCAGCACATAGTAGGGAAAATTTGGTGGCGGAAAAGGTCCGAGTTCCCCTCACACAGCATCCGCCTGGCATCCTGTGTGCTGGGTATTATATCTTTGATATAAGTGGGATCGGCGGTGAATGCTCCTCTGTTATTCAGGAAGATTATGAGTGCCGGCGGCTGCAGTTGTCATCATTGGCCCATCTGATGAGGAGGAAGTGCACGTGGGGTGGGGAAGCTGCCGTTGTGGGAGATTCTTAACTTAGACTGTCGAGCCTGCATAACCTCCTGGCTTCTGGCCCACTGTGGCATGCACGAAGGGCATTCGTCGGCCTATAGGGTCAACATTTGCCTACCGTGGGATATGTGGCTCTCCGCGAGCGAAATCTCAAGGCTCTTTCGTAGTGCTCAATACTAATCCGGGGAGGGAAAGAGGGGAAATCCTTACTGCCACACTTTCCGATGACGATCAACCACTTCACCGCTGCTCCAACAGCAAAACAGTTGATTACTTGACTCATCACAATGGCCCACAGAGATCTGCCGCCAGAGACCTTATGGACTGGCGTATGCACCCTTCATTCCTCCCCCTTACGGTTTACCCTCGTAGCCGTGAGCAGGAGGCGCTCCACCGTGATGCGAATGTAGTACACCATGGGGTGAGGTTATACAGGGTGTCCCAAAATGATGCATTTGATTTGTTTCGGGAATAAAATCCAAAATACGCAGCCTAGGGCGATAAACCTGGCTTAAATTAAAGGTGAGTCTTGGGATTAAATTTCCTAAAATATCGCCGAAATCGCGAGGCTGGTATGGAAATAGGAATCGAAAAACGATTTTTGGGATGGTTTTAGCATGGGCGTAAATGGCAGGTTCAAATCCATGCACAGGCCAAACGGTTTGACACTAAGTCATTAATTTGGACTTTTTTCGAGAGCTTATGACAAGAGCAATCCACTTATCTGGTTAAAATTATAGGTCATCTGAGAATGTGACCTCCGATGACCCGACCTTCAGAAAAATCCAACATGACCTTTCGACCCTATGTATGAATTACTCTTGTCTTTAGCTCTCGAAAAAGTTCAAATTCATGGCTGAGTGTCAAACTGTTTGGCCTGTGGACGAATTTGAAGCTGCCATTTACGCCCATGTTAAAACAATCCCAAAAATCGTTTTTCGGTTCCTATTTCCAAACCAGCCTGGCGATTTCAGCGATATTTTAGGAAATGTAATCCCAAAGACTCAGCTTTAATTTGAGCCAGGTTTATCATTCTAGCTTGGGTAATTTGGATTTTATTCCCGGAACAAATGGAACACCTCATTTTGGGACACCCCGTATAAGAATTTCCGCACGATTACGCAACTGTGTGGAAGAGGATAGGCTAGAAAAGTAAAAAAGTCTGCAATCCAGAATCCCTTCACTTCCGCTGCCGCTGAAAATAAAAATCCGCGTCGAAGGGAAAAAGATGATAATGAGCTCCAAGCCCATAGTAACTGCACCCACCTTGACTTATTTTCGCTACGCTCCTGGATGGATCCTCTTAGTAGCTCCACATCCCCGCCGCACCACAACGTTGTTGAGATTGATGGGAGCCGCTCAAGTATGAAAATTCTACAATAATAGCTGTCACACACGAGCATTATCACAAGGCCAAGGAAACTATACAGTAATGAATACTGAAATTCATCATTACCTGTCATTCAACTCAGGCACTAACAAGTACTATACGTGGATGTGGATTCTACTGCGCAATGAAAGTGCGGCTTTCCCCATCGTCACCACCACCAGCAGTGAATGGAGCAATTGGGCCATAAAGAAATTTTCTCCTATTTTCCTCTGATCAACGTGCTAGTTGCCTTGTCATCTTGACTCATTTCGCTGTCGTTGGAATATTCAAAGCTCCGCGCACACACTCCGACACTGCCGGCAGAGCTAGGGAAGAACTCCCGTGGTAGAGCAATTCGCAAAGGATGGGGGGCTCTGCTAAGAGAAACAGGAGTGAAATTGACTGTTCCAAACGGTTTAGAAACCCCCAAAATATTTACTTGCCCACAAGGAAATATTCTCAATATCTATAATTACTTCAGTAATGACCAATTTGAAGCCCAACTCTCAGTTTTAAAAATGTCTTATCAACTTCACGGCCAAAGACTCTTGTCATCACTGCAGGAATAAAGACAGGCTCGAACAGGTAGAAACTGTAAAATATCTCCAATGTAACCAACAAGTAATAATCCTGTAAATAATCTCCAAAGGGTTTATTTTTCAAGAACTCAAAGTGAACTGGAATAAGGAAATGATTCTTCTGGACATTGCGATCAATGCGGAGGACAAGGGACGGCGACATTGAATCAGATGGAATCGGAGAGCGAGTTATGTGGGACGCGAATTGCACGGAAATCCAGACGTGGCGGAATGGGCCCGAAATTTCTGTTTGTTTAGGCAGCGGTTGAGATGGGCCGGATGAGATATAGATGTGGAGGTACCGTATAGCACAGCTGTGGTTTCCGCGGAATCCGGTCAGGATTTGGCGCTAATACATACGAGGATGGAATATGGAGGAATGAGAGCGATCTGGGCCGCTATAACTCCTATGCTCTGAGTGTGAGCTTATGTGTGTGTGTGTGTGTGTGTGTGTGTGTGTGTGTGTATGTTTGTGTGCGTGTGTGTGTGTGTATGGTTGTGTGTGCATTTGGAGTGGCATCGCGAGGATACACGGAGGAGTCCTGGACGTGCTACTCTCTCCCCGCATGCACCCACTGCTGTGGAGTACCCTGCGCAGGCATACGGGCATTGAGCACGGGAGCGAACGTATGCAAGAGGAGGAAGTCGGTGTGGTGTGGTACACACCGGACCCAAGGCAATGTCCGCTGTCTCCCGATTCCTCATTTAACTTCGGCAGGCTCACACAGATTGTTGTTGCACAGCCCTTTTTCAAGACCTTACACAACAGGGACCGGCTCGCGGTCCCAGTGAAAGTGTGAGTGTGTGAGTCCTTGCGGCACGTCGTCGTGCTTGCTGGGCCCATTGAAACCCACGGTGCGAGGACGAATACCAGTTGGAGTTACCATTGGAGAAATGCAGGTCGGTGAAAGAGTGGGGGGAAGGGGATAGTGCTGGCAAGGTCGGAGGGGGAACAGTGAGAGTTTAGAGACTTGACGTCTCATAAGTGACGGAGACGACGACAGCCCGGTAAGCATCAAAGCATGGTGTGTTCGTAGCAGACGTTCTCAACTGCAACGTCAACTCCGGCTACTGTTACTCCTAATACTTGCACTACTGTTGAACGGGAAGCAGGAGCCCGGGCTCATCTGTTCTACGTTATTCTTCAATGGTCAAACAACTTCCCCCCTCCCAACCGCCCGCGCTCCGGCGTGAACAAGAGAAAGTTTTTAATTCCAGCTCCACTCTATCTCTCGCTGGCTCCGGTCCCATTTCCCCAGGCAAGACGACAATTATATCTGAAGTCACACGCTGAACCCATCACAGAGTAAATCAAGAGTTGCCGGCACAACTTTCTCCTCCTGATGGCTACCATTCCTGGAAGGATTCACGGCGTGTGGATGTAATCCTCCTCCTCCTCCTCCTCCTCCTCCATTCTCTCCCGCGACGCCCTCACTCACGACGGCAATGATCTTTGACACCGTGTCCCTCCCCACAGAAGATTTCAATCAGGAGCGGACACCACTGTGAGATGGTCATCATATGGGGGATGATGAGTCATAGCCTGTCCGCGCCGTGCTAGTATACCGTCACCTCACTCGTCCGGCGCCACGGGGAAACTCGATCCAGGGGCATCTCTATAGCTGCGCGAACGTACCGTAGCACTCAATACACGCACATATTCTCACGGATTCGGAGGAAATAAGTCTGGGCACGGGAATAGGAGGGCTACATGGGAATTGTGACGTGGGGAATTTGTGGGATTTTGGTGTCACTGTGCCTGTGTGTGCTCGAGTGCAATAATAATAGGAGTGAGCCCCCGCGTAGTTGTGCGGCTTGAATGCATACGAGTTAACGGCTATGAGCTCCTATGCGGCTTCTCCATAAGGTAATAATAATACTAATAATAATAACAATAATAAAAATAATAATAATAAAAATAGCACAACTCTGTCCCCCTTGTACAATTCTCAAATACGTGACAAAACATCGGAGCGTGGATCAATTGTGGATCACATGGTAGCAGATTTTCCTCCTCAAGTATCACAACTTCACTCGTCCTCTTCAACGACTCCTTCTTCTTTTTCTATCCTCCTTCTTCTTACGTCTCCACCTCATCATCATCATCATCATCATCTTCTTCTTCTTCTTCATGTCATCATTGTCATCATCATCATCTTCTTTGTCATCGCCGTCGACGTCCTTCTCTTCCAATCTCTTGCCTTCTTACCTCAGTCAGCACCCCTGCTGAGGAGGATCACTTGGTCTGGGCGGCACGCGGACATGATATTTCCATGTGCATGTCAATGTGTGCGGCTGTGGACCTGATGTGCCTCTGTTTATTCCCGGGTGTTCTTCCTCTGTGTTTTCTTGAGGGAAATATTGAGACGTCGTCCTGCGGTGAGCAACCAGAGACCGGCATGTGGCAAGCGGGTGCGAAGCCTCACTTACTCCTGCGGGCCCCATCCTTCCGACCACTTCTCTCCTCCCGTCAATCTGCCACAGCCGCCTACCACTAAAACCATCAAAGGTCAAAGTACTCGGTAACTCGGTGTTCAAGCGGATTCTCAGTGGCCCAGCGGGCCACTATCTCATATACACGCGCGCGACGCGCGACATCTCATCATAAACTCTGTGTGGTGGTTGGTGGTAGAGGAGAGTCACTACTACTGGCAAGGAGTTGGTACTGTGAGTACGCATACATGTTGAGACATACACGTTCAGAGACGTTAATATTTCATGCGTGTTTCAAGTTGACGGGATACTGGACGAGGCGCATGCACGCGGGGATGTCACTTTAAATGTCTCAAGCTCCGTACCAACTTCCCATAAAAAAAAGTTTTCCTCACAACGTCCCTCGGCACGTAGGAAGCACATTTATGGCTCGTACGTACAGCGGCTCGAGTCCCCACCGGACCTTAAGGTCGGAGTAAAAAGAAAAATTATGAAATATTGACACTTTCCCTACACCCACACCCAAAGATTCGTCACGTATGCCAGTTGTAGTCTGCGATGACAGTGGTAGAGTCCTCGTCGTCCTCATCTTCCAATGCTCAAGAGCTGCTCGCAGCAGTGGTTCAAGTGAATTTCACACTCGTCTGATTTTCACCATCCACTGAGCAGGCTCCCCACCCTGGGCTCAGATTCCTCCGCGAGCGGGTCCAGCCCGCTTCCACCGCCCCCGCCTCCCCCACGACCGTAATCTCTGCGACGACGTCCACGTGGGGAACAATGAAGAATGTCTCAAGATTTGTGCCAAATGATTTGGAAACAAAGGTGATGAACTGGAGAATATAATTAATTCCATGTCTCTTGTTCAGCCTTCCACCTAAAATCCTCGCTCACTCGTCCACTCGTCCACTTCCCCCATTCGTGAATCCTTTGACGTGTTCTGTGAGAAGTGAAGAGGATACAGCGCGTGGCTGAGGCGCTCTGGTGCTCCTGTGTCTACAAACACAAACACACACACACACACACACACGCGCACACTCACACAACTACACGGCCTGTCTCACATTCTCGCTGGCTCTGAGAATTTTGTGGTGCATAAAAAAAACAGTGAGATTTACCTGATTTTAACGTGTACCTCCCCGCCATTCACGACAGTATCTACGGGCAGAATAAGAATATTTGGAGGGTGGAAGTTGAGGGGAAATGAGTGGGATGTTGAGGCTCAACCACGACCATCCCCTGCAGCATCATCCCCAACTCACGGTTTCCATGTCAAGTGGACCAGTATCAAATCTCTTTCCATGTCTCTCAGCAGAAGCAGAAGCAGCAGCAGCAGAAGCAGCAGCAGCAGCTAGCAATTGAACTGAGAGAGTGAGTGGTCTCGAGGACGCATAGTGATTGATTAGTTTATACCGGCTTGATGAAGGCAAGTTTGTGTAAATAGGATTACGTGACGTCGTCGTTGTCGTCTTCACAGTTACTCCGCAACTGCAATTCACACTTCAACACGCACTTTTATTGCAAGTGCTTTTTTTCGGAGGGAGGAGGGAAAAATAACATTGGAGGATATATAGGGAAAGGAAGGACGGGAGAGAGAATTTGACAGATAGATAGAGAGTGAGAGCGCGCGGGTTCGCTCAAGAGGGTAAAAGCGAGCTAGACAGAGAGACAGAGAGACAGAGCGAGATAAGAAGAGGGAACACAGCGCGAGAGAGAGGGAGAGAGAGAGTGAGTGAGAATCCAAAGTCAAAACAAAGAGTGGGAAATTGTTGTGCAAACAAGAGGGACGACTGAGGGACTTTGAATTAATAGTCAGCTCAGACGACACGTCTTTGCAAGTACACATGCATGTACAGGAGTACAGGTATAGGCATCTATACATGCAAGTACATCCGGCTGCTATTCACTCCCTGGCCTATCTCCGTTTTGCCTGAGGCTGGAACGGGGGATGTATCCATTCATGTATCCCATTTAGCCTCTCAGTCTATTATCCTCTTTCGAGATCAAGTTCGACAGCTTTTAAAAATGTTGTTTATCTCAATCTCGTTCGCCACGATGCCACATAGGGAAATCGCCTCAGGTTGAAGGGAATCCCAAAGTCCTCATTGTTGGAAAGTTGGGAAGAGGGGAGGACCGGGGATACATACACACAAACACACAAACACACACACACACATTACCACAACTTTCCCCAGAATAAAAATCGAACTCACTTGCGGTAGCTCCGCACGACGAAGCCACATATGCGAACCGAGCGGTGGCTAATGACGAGAATGTGTATGTGTGAGGGAAAGCCATGCCTATTGTCACCTGCACTACCGGCATCGTAATAGCCATCATGTAAGACGTACATCTCCACATGAATCATCGGACAGCCAGTTTGAAAGTAACACAAGCGTCGGCATCAGACCCACACCTTGCGGATGCTTAACTTACTTCCCAGCTCCAACTAGTTCAACCACTACTACTGATACTACCACTACTACTACTATTACTACTACCAGTTCTACTACTTCTACTAATACTACTACCAGTTCTACTACTTCTAATATTACTACTACCAGTTCTACTACTTCTAAGATTACTAATACCAGTTCTACTACTTCTACTATTACTATTACGAGTTCTCCTACTAATATTACTACTTCTAGTTCTGCTACTAATATTACTACTTCTAGTTCTGCTACTAATATTACAACTATACTAGTTCTACTACTTCTATTACAACTACTAGTTCCAGTACTACTAATACTACTACAACTATTACAACTACTGCTACTGCTGCTACTACTACCACCACTACTGCTGCCGCAACCACTACAAAGGCTCCGAAAGGAATCCGTAATTACAAGGTATGTGATAATATGGAGCGATTTTAATTGGTTTAAGTGAACAGTGTAAAATGATCACATCTGGTGATGATAATGATGACGATGATGATGATGATGAACTAGCGAAAGGTTAAGGTTCAGGATTGGAATTTCCTTTGAAAATGGCTGCTGGGAACGTGTAGAGTTCAGTGCCTTTCCGAAGGGTGTGTGTGTGTGTGTAGCAGCGAGGAAGTTAGAGTTAATCGGTAGTAAGTGATGGCGAGATGTTACATTACTCGTTGTGAGGTCTCATGCGGCGGGATTACTTTGCTGACATTGGTATGACTGGAAAAGTGAAGGGAACCACGTGCGTAGGAGTGGGCCATAAGCATTATTATTGCCGATATTCGTCGCCATCATTGGGTGTGCGTACTTTCTTAGCTGGGCTCAAAAAACATATGCGGGGCGCCGCTGGGAGTGGAAATGTGAAAACTTACGGCAACAGGAACAAGAGCCTTTTACGACCAACCCTGGGTGCATATTTCCGAGGCTTGGATTGCATTGAAATTTTGGAAATTTATGAGGACCAACCCGGAGCAGCCTCATGAGGGGTGGATGTGGGGAAATGTGGAGCATGAACTTGAAGGTTGTCACCACGAGGCTCTTGACCACAATCCCGTGACGCGCTCTGCTGCTGTATTCAGCCTCGATTCCCGATCCTCCTTATGGTAGAGTGGAAACGGGGGTGGGGGAAAGGTAGTCGAGGGGGAACTGAGTAATTATTCCCATGCTACACTGCTGAAGGGGCTCAACTTTTGGCGGATATTAAAGCCCTCCCTCATTAATTCCACCCCCTGGAAAAATTTATCGGTCATGATCATGAGCCTCGGGCTGAATTCCTCGGCGTTGAAGTAATGTGCCACTTTATTCCGTCGAGTTGGATAATCATGCCATTGGCCAGCAGTAGTTACTATTTCCCCTCTCAGAAGATCCCGAGTCCGTCATATGGCAGAGGAGTGGGACGGAGGGAGGGTAATGGTATATTCATAGGAAGATCGAGTAGTCCGTAAGTTGATCAAGGTGAAAGAGGGGAGGAGAGCCGGGACTTGAAGTAGAGTTCCCGGCAGAGGTATCCATCTCCGTCTTATGTGTGGGACGGGGACGGGCGGTTGAGTTGATCTGGCTCGACGGCGCGGCGGGAGGGAGGGGACTACAATGGATTTCATAAGAAGCGCGAGGAATATACAGACTGATATGATTAAGAATTTCCTGTGTCACTTTTTAAGTTGACTTCCCCGCGTCGGATGACGGGGGAATGGATGGACGGGGAAAACAAAGTTATCCAACTTTCCGCCCGTCCTTCACCGCACAGACAGGCCGGTCTTTATGAACAGATTGAGGAGACGATTCCCGAGTTCTTTCCCCATGCTCTTCCCCCATCATCGTCGCTCCCAATAATATCTACTTTATCAAACTGTCCCCCTGTCACTGAGCTCGTCATCGCTGACTACAAGTTCCAACTTGTGTTCATGTTGTCCCCAAACTTCTCTAATTCTCATCCCGGCCGGCCCAGTGTGACAGGCTGGGGGATGGGCGGGATTTTTAGGTCATCCGACTCACTCAGCAGTGGTCAGCATCGGTGGAGCGAGCCTGTGTGTACCAGACCTGCAAAAATCAGGGAAGGCAAGTGGTGAAACTAATAATAATAATAATAATAATAGTAATAAGTGTGTCATTGTAATTATGTGGAAGCCATGAGAATGTAATATTTACCTGGGTGGCTCCACAGGATGAATGAGACGGGATGGCGTAATATGATGAGACTGGGAGTCATGAGCCATGCTAATTGGCTAATATGTACATGTTATTTAGTTTATGAAGAACAAATATTAATGACCACCAATGTCCCCCAGCGCGGTGGGCAATTCCCTTATGAGTGGGGTTTCATCCTCTTTCCGGTCAAATGGATGGAACTGACGATGGGAGGGTAATAATAATAATAATAATAA